>CAADRB010000026.1:1349872-1444550 GCA_900708905.1 Hymenolepis diminuta | reverse complement strand
ACGTTTAATCTTACTCATGTTATTCCACCTAGATCTCAGATTATAGATCAGGTTTCGGTTCCATCGCGTACAGCTCGAACAAGATGGAAACCTTTGCGTCTCCAGATCGATCCGTCTTCGAAGACCTACGAGTGATTTGCCTAAGAAGGGAGATGTTAGAAGAAATGATAATTATTTTCCCCCGCTCCCAATATTTCTTCTATGAACATAAATGTATTTTCTTTCTTTATTTCCCCACCGATAAAGGACACCTGATAATTATTCGTATTTGTTTAAGCCGATACCGATTGAATGTGAGTTTCGTGAATACACGCATGTTGACTATAACGTGCCTTCTTATCTGCCGTGGGTTATTGGCTTCTGTGTTAAGTTGATATATCACCGAGTTTCCTAGATTGTTGGCTCTGCTAGATTACTATCCGAACTCCTAGTTGGTTACGTTATAGCAAAGATACCCGTATAAGAATAAGACAAAAGCTGAACAAAGACTAGCACTGAAGAATATACAGAAATTGGAATTAAGAAATATTTTTTAAGAAATATGTGAAAGTCATCTTTCAAACAAAATCTACAACTCTGTTTCTACAAGTACAAAGAAAGAATCATAAAAAACTATTATCAAATGAAATGATGGCTCTAGAGCATTCGGATTGTTTAAACAAAACTGCAAAATATTTGCTCTACTTTCTAATTTTTTTCGTGGTACTTTCCTTCTATATATAATAAGACAGAAAAAGTAAAGATTCTTGAAAAAGTAATTTTAACCACAAATTTTATTGCCTTTTAATTTAACGCAGCTAATAAAATAATATTTTTCAGCATTTAACGATCCAGTTATTAAAAAATTTACCTTTAATGAACATGAAGTATAAGTATACTTCAATTGTTAAGTTTATTTTAAGTTCTGTTGATGTGAAACCGAAATTAAACACATTATTTAACTGGAAAAAACACACATGAGTTAAGCAAATATTAAAATTGTTTTGACGTTTTAGTTTACAGTAGAAAACGTCGAATCAAAGTAATAATCTGGACATGGGTTGCATGATATTCAAAACTATTTTTACTGAGGGAATAAGAAATTTGAATTAAGTGATTTTTGTCTGGAAAAAAGTTTTCTTTAAAGCTCTGTTTGCAATTTAAACTCATCTGTACCAGTAAATTTTTCTCTTGGGAATATTGAGAGCGTTCGATTAGAATTTAACTTTCAAAGCAATATGGTCTACTCCTCCCCGTAGGGAGTTAATCCACACTAAGATTCCCTATGATCCTCTATAATCTAACCAAATCCACAGTGTCAAAACATGGGGCACAAATCATCTTGATAGCAAGATTAATATTTTCACACCCTAATCGAAATGTTTTGGTAAATCAGTTCGAAATAAAAAGAATAATTTGGGGAATTATATGGGGAATATATTATTTTCTTATATATAACGTAAAGTAATTGGGAGAGAATTGTAGTAGATTTTCTATTTTCAAGAATCAAGGTTGATTAATATTGTCTTCATATTACTGAGAATATACACTCTCATCTGATTGCAGAAGAAATGGTAAAGCCGAATAGATTGAGCACAAAAGATTGGTTAGTGGTATTTCCCTCAATTATATAATTTTAGAGACGCCAAAAGATAGAAGTTGACGAAATTTGTCTTCTAAGCGGTTAAATTTATGCTCTATTTAGATTACATTTTACGTACTCTTAAACACTGACTAAACGACCGATACAACTGATTTAATGAGAATTAGGAAATGAAATTTTCCATAGAAAGATAATTTTAATGATAACAATATTAATGACAATAAAGTCATAAAGTTCATAAAATTTCCCGATAAAAGTTTATTAAAAATAATGAATTTATAAATGTAATAAAAACATGGCGTTTTGGTTATATTTAATGTGAAAAGGTTCGATAAGCTCAACCGTGTTTTAATTTACCCTGTGCGATAGGTCACTTGCAAATATTTAACCTAAGGTCGTTGGGCTCGTTGATTGCTAGTTGGGGTCCAGTCTGACCTTTATAGGTTCCTATAAGATACTATCGAATATATACGTATATAAAATTATCGGTTAGGTATGTTTGATTTCTCTGTTTTTCATTACAACGAACTATTAGGTAATCATTTTTAATAATACAATAGTTTAGGTTAATTTAGTCTACTGACTTAATGCTATCGTTCAATTTTTAGTAACTGTGTCTGGAGTCATGCCTCTGAACCCGGTAAACGGAAAGCCGTCCGTTAGTTTTTCCGATGAAAATAAGTATAAACTAACTGAACTTTTGGGCTCTGGTGCTTATGGCCGGGTATATAAGGGCATAGCTCCGGATAACATGACTGTTGCAATTAAAGAAATAACAATTCCCTTAAACGACCAAGGAATTCCACTGAGCACACTTCGAGAGCTAACCGTGCTCAAGAAAATGCAAGCTGTGAACAGTCCCTTTTTAGTCACGTAAGTCTTTTCAGTCCCTTAATTGCCCTTTAGTATGCTTGATGTTACTTTAAGCCGAAGATGCGAAGAAACCGTCTTTTATATTGTATTTGAGTATATCCATTGGGATTTGGCCCATTTTCTTGAATCAGTTCCTAAAGACCAAGGCCTTACCTTGAATAACATTAGGGAACTATCCGCACAATTACTGAAGGGAATAGATTGTCTGCACTCTCATCGAATCATTCATCGTGATCTCAAGCCGGCAAATATTCTAATCGATCAAGCGGGCAGAAATCTGAAGATCACTGATTTCGGTCTCTCACGGGTTCTCGGATGGGATACTCCCCTAACTCCTGTGGTTGTAACTCTCTGGTATCGATCGCCGGAACTTCTAATTCTCTCCGAGTATCTATCTGCTTGTGATATTTGGGCTGCCGGGTGCATAATTGCTGAGCTTTTCAATTTAGCGCCTCTCTTTAATGCCAAGACTGAAATGCTTGTTCTCCAGAAGATCTTCAAGTATGTTCCCTTTGGTTGCCTTATATATTTTTATTAGCACCCTGGGCTTTCCTGACGATTGCGAATGGCCAGCTTTATCGTACGTTAAAAGAGAAAGTTTTACGCGACTTGGTCGACACAATATTTTGCGCTCAAAGGTGAAAACTAACGACCAAGCTGCTCTCGACCTTATTGATGTAACTATTTTTTGTTTATTTTTCTGTTGTTTAGATAACATCCCTTTTAACTAATATCTTTTTCTCTTTCAGAAAATGCTCACCTTCGATTCAAAGAAGAGAATATTAGCCCGTGATGCTCTTAACATGCCCTTCTTCAAAGTTACTCCTACTGCGGCATGTCCTGATTTCCGGAAGCAGGACTCGGTATTCTCACAACCGTCTACATCTCTGTCTATTACTGGTAATTCCAGCCAGCGTCAAACGAGGAGTAGTTTATTTGATCCTAGTAGAAATTGCTCATCTCGTCCATACATTAATGCTCGACATTCCTTGCGACCTATGATGCAACACAGCGTCCCAACTCACACATATATTCCACTCTCTCAGGAATCCCCAGAAATAATCAATATTAACTCATCTGATCCCCCCAAAGCGTGTACAAGTGCCTTATCCGTGGACGTTGATTTCAATCCCCCACCACATCATCATGTAAATCGCATCACTGGTCGACGATACACTCAACCTTCTAGGTCAAGGATATCTCAATTCTCTAGTCGTAGTAAACCAATTCTCGAGGTTCCAAGCAATGAATCTTCCCCTGTGAAACCCGAAACTGAAATTGCATCTGTTTTTCACCGAAAACCATCTATGGCACCTAAAGATCCTTTAACCAGCGATACTATTCGTGCAAGGCCCAAGAGAACGGCTCGACGTCGAACTGTAATGGGCATAGAACAGGTAAGAGGCCTATCCTTTTTCCGTCAAGTGTCTAACAGTACTTGATCTGCTTCCTCTTTCTGTGCGTGGTTGTAACTAGATCCGTGAACTGGTTGGTAATGAAAGCTCTGTTTGAACCTGTGTCCCCGCATTAGATTGCTTAATTTTGGCGAATTTCGTTTTTTTTTCTGTTTGTAGGCACAAACAAGTTTTCCGGTGAATTTCCGTCCGAGAAGGACGATGCTTCCAACTCGTGGAGAGGAATTTGTGCTTATTCCAGATTCTCCGTCTCCTAGACCTAGCCCAGTGCTGTCAACAGATAAACGTCTCTCTCTCAATCCCCCACAAATTGCCGGAAATGTTGAGGATGTTTGTTCTCCGGCGAAAATGGTCAAATTATCACCGGAAAAGACGGCACCGGAAGAAACGTCGTTAACAGAGGACAATTCCCCTGCTTGCTGGTCACGATGGAGAGGTTCGATGGCCCTTAGCACATCTGATTCTGCGGAACATCACGAAGAAGAGTCGTATCTCGACGAGGAATATGGTGAAGAAGAGACGACGGAGGTCAGTCATGAGACGAAAACTCCTGGTGAAGAGGAAGAAGACGACAAAGAAGAATCTGAGGATACTACTTCTTATAATGTTGAGGAGGAGAATGTGAATGTTTCCCAGGGGTTTATCAGTAGTATAAACTCCTTGTCCTCACTGAGTGAGTCCCATCCTACTGAGGTGTCTAATTCTTTCGCTAATCGTGACGAAGATGATGAATGTTGAAGTGTATCAAAATTACATCCCCATTCCTCTCTCCTTTTCCCCCTAATAAGACTTGTTTGCATTTATATATTAAATAACGCATTTTTCTAACTGTAGTCGTTGTAGTGGCTGCAGCGCAAACAATGTCTTTTGCAGTTAAACTTGGTTTAATTTCACGGAGTTTTGATAGGAAGAGTCGAGAGGGTGAAACAAGAGAGAAGTGTTCAAGGTTCATAGAAATATCCTGATTACAATAGTCAGTATAGAACGCGTGTTTCCAATTAGAGCAACTGTAGGATTCTAACCCTCTAGCTTCGCGGACGGGAGCCCTAACCGCTGCTTCACCGGTCACCATCCAGTTCTTTAGATTATAATTCATACTTTGGTAGAATTAGTATTAAGTCAAATTTTTAATCGAAATACTATATAGTTTCGCATTCGAACTTTATAAATTTCGTACTAGAATTAAATTAAGCTTGGATAGATTGTACTATGAAGTCGAATTCTAAAATCAGAGCTTAGCAGTTGTTAATACCGTTTCTATTTTACCCCACCAGTTCATCAATTTGGAGGCAATGAAATAAAAACAGACTTCGGACAATTATAACAGATGCATATCATTCATCTGATCTGGTTCACTGTGTTCTAAATAACCGAACGTGCTGCAAAATTCTCTTTAGAGATTAAGGAAAAGGTCGACCTTAATTTATTATATAAAACTTTTGAAAAATGATATTCAGCACTCATCTTAGTCACGCAAAATAATGATGTTATTATTATTACCTACAGGAAAAAAATTGATTTATATTTTTGGAAAGCAACTGAAAAAGGAGGTAGAATCAGAACGATGCTGAGAACAACATGATATTTGATTTTTGGATTCGAGTTGTACGATATTAACCAAAATGGGTAATTTAAATTTAATGCTTCGTCCCCTGGATTCCATCAAGTGTATGTCTACGATCTCCAATGCTTATTGATCGGTTTTTTATCTATGGTGGTTGGTCTTATCACTTCAATTTCTATTTTCATCCAATGGTTTTTGAAGGCAAAATTATCTCATATGATATCCAGAAGTTTACAGCCTTAAAATAGCAGAAATGAGGTAGCTAGTTAGCAGAGCTGTGTTCACTCAATGCTCTATTTGGAATTATCAATCAAAAGCTTCGTCAAATCTTAGTGGAAGTTTGAAAGAAAGCGATTAGGTCAAGTTTAGTGGGTTAATGGCGCTCATATTAGACATGAAATAATACTACGCCAAAATTCATCCCTATTTAGAATTTATTCTAAGCATTAATATCCATCATCAGTGGCCCGAAATTTGAGAGCTACTGCGAAAAATTTCCCCGAAGTTCAGGGAAAGTGTGGTATATTGGCCTTCAGTCCCGCAATGTGTTTTGCCTTTTCGCGCGATTACTTACTCTTGTTCCTTTACCTGTTCCCACTACATTTGTGTATTTCATGATGTGAAGACAGTATTTCAGCAGAATTCTTCAATGATTGCCGATAAGATTAAATAAATCCGGGTTTAACTCTCAATCTGCTTTTGTGTTCCGATAGAGGAGTGGTTAACGTTCTCGTCTGCAAAATGAGAGGTCAGGGGTTCAATATTCATTGGTGCACACCCAGCGGGCCAAACAACCAACTACACTAGTTAATTTTGGCTAAAAAAGAGGTTGGCAGAGGGAGGGAGGCTCGAGGATCCCATCGTAAAACTTGCTCTCTCGCTTAGTTACCTAGTGATTACTATTAAATTTAATTTCTCTATTTCTTAAATTTAATTTAACAATTTACGGAAATCACTTTGTATGTAATTGAGAGACATTCACAACCTAATGTCCAGATTTCACAATTTAAGAGTTTCTAGAATGTCAGTTCTCTGTCCAAGTTAAGTTCTGAATAGTACTTACCTTCCATGAGCTTAAAAATTACAGATATTAATAAAATTTCTGTATTTCAAAACTTTATTTCCATACCAAGTTAGTCCACAATAATAAAATCTTAAGTGGAAATTTCTAAAAGTACTTAAACTTCAAGCACGGAAATTTGAGTTCTTTATTTGAATCTTAAGTGCATATATAGTTCTTAAATAGTCTTTATGTTGTATTTAGATGCTTCTGGATTACTCGGAGGGAAGCGATGTTAGTTTGTTGCGAATAAGAACTAGTGATCGAAGAAGATTTCTGGCTTTCTTAGGATTTACCGTATTCTCCAATGTGATTATTTCAATGAGCGACTCTTACTTCAATCCAAATTGATCTGATGATCAATTTAAAATACATTCATAGTTCTTGAAAAGGAAACGCTATGAGGGGCGTTTTCTTATCAGCATTTGGCGCTCAACGATGAATAAAAGTTGGGGAAAGCGGGATTTGAAGTTTTGATCTTGAGATCGATATCTCTTATAGACCTTCAAATCTCATGATAACTGAGAGAATTCCATTCGGTTGAAGAAAGTTGGGTGACAATTGCACTAGATACCAGTTTTCATGAGCAAAGGATAGTATTCATTTGCATTTTCGCAATTTCACAATTCACAAATCAGTTTATGTTCATCAGATAGTCAGAGAGAGATTGAGATATGTCTTAATCTCATCTTTAAAATTTTTGGAGCTGCTGAGTGGTATAAACAAGATGGGATCACAAGGCAAGTTCACTGAGGTCAAATCGAGCTCTCTAGTTTGGGGTCATAGTGGGATGTACTGGGGGAGTCTCTTTAAGGGCAACTGGGCTTGGCGCTGGAGCTCTAGCAACACTCTTTTATTTTCCAAATTCTCCAGTAGAATTAAATGACTAAAGCTTTATGTTATGTACCTTGCAAATATGGGATGCGTAAGGTATCTGAGGACACCTATATTCTTGTAATTTAAACTAACCCGATAATAATTAATGTATTTTTTGTATCAGAAGATCTCATGGCATCTAATGCCATAAATAATGAAATGAAAAGGCACGCTGTAACTGTAACAGAGATAATAACATCGAAACACAGCAATTTAGAAATTGCTAGATTTCTAAATGTCGCCAGAACTTTCCTTTGCAAAGTTAGAGAGGAGCTGTTGAACGTTAACAATGCTGATGAATTATCCGCCATGGACAAGAGAAAACAACATTGTCAACGCTCCGCTGACTTACTCACTCAGAACACCTGAGCTTGTGAGAAGAATGCATGGCATGGTGGACGGAAATCGTGGGAAATCAGTGCACGACATCTTGTCAATGATCTTAGGATGTCTGAAGGAACAATAAGGAATGTTGTTCATCAAAACCTCGGATACAAATCATAGGCTCTTAGACGGGGTCAGTTTATGTGGATAAAAACAAATCAAGAAAATCGTATAATGCGTGCAAAACGACTTTTTAAGAAACCGAAGCACCCAGAAGAACAGATGTGTCTCTGGTTTTTCTCCCATGAAAACTACTTCTACCAGGATCACAAAGTCAATCCAAGAAATGATAGGTGGCTATGTGTGTGCGGACTCCACTGAAGTCCCAACCGTCATGCATACGCACGAGATTGTCCCCAATGGTGATGGTTTTCGGTGTTATCAGTAGTGAGGGAGGGGCACATCATGACTCCTCCATTTTTCCACAGGGCCTTAGAGTCAATACAGATGCAGATGCCTATGTGGAGATTCTTCAAACCATTGTTTTTAAGCTACCTTGGATAGACAGCGCAGCCAATGGAGGAAAACTCCCCATGTCTTCCAGCAAGATTCGCCTCCATCCCATAAAGCTCTCAAAACCGAGGATTAAATGGATGGCCGAGAACTTTCATCATTATGTCACACCAAATTTCTTATGACCTCTTAACTGCTCATCAGACCTTAATCCTTAGGATTTTTACCTGTGGGACGGAGGTGGTTGAAAAAGAAATTAATAAGTATCCTCATAACACCAAATCCTCCTCTATGATGGAAACAATAGCCCGAGCAATGGGGGACAACAATGAAGACCACCTGATTTGGTCAAAGCTTGCGATCGCTTTCAGATCCGAATTGAGTCGGTGGTAGAAGCCGAATGAGGATATATAGGATAAAAATCTTGGTTAATATTATTTTTATTTGCTTTGTTATAGGAAATTGTAAGTTTCACACGTCAACAGTTTCATTTTCTGTAAGGTCTCCTCAGATGCCTTACGCACCCTATATGTACAAATGCGCATGTGTGTTTCTTTCATTACTTCGCCCGACCATTGACTGAGCAATTGCGAATACCTAGACTAAATGGCTTTTCCATCATGCAAGGTTTATTTATTTCCCCATTAGTTTTCAATTAAAGCCACCAAGCGTGTTGCCATTAAGGTATTGAAAGTACACTAGGCTAGCAACCTCACTAGACAGTACAGAAGCACTTGCCAGCATGTGGACAAACTTGGGCGCAGATTAGACCAAGGAGAAGGTTGGAGGTGAGATATATTCAACCACAGCTCCATGCCGCTTTTGATAGAAGCGGCTAATGTGGCAAAATGGTCATTTCTTACCCTTGTATCTTTTAATTCACCCCTCTATCTTTCAAACTCTTAACTCTCTACGGCCTTTCATAATAACTTATTTTGTTCAATAGGGCTTTCTTTAATAAATGCTTATTTAGATCGCGATTCCTACAGTATTACAGTTTTGGTAACATGAGTCAACTTAATTATTCACTCATTAAAACGCAAATATTTCAAAATTTATTCTCCATTTTAATATCCTTTTTCCGGAACAGAGATAATTACGGTTTCCACATGTTGCCAATGACCTTAATTTCTCATAATCTAACTCGTGTCCTTGTGATACCAAATCAGTAATTGCATCAACCCGTGATCATTGCTCATTTGATCGAAAAGCCGTGTCTAATATACGATTTTGGCAAGGGAAAGTATAGCTTAGAGCATCACATTTATTGAGAGGATGGAAAAGGAAAATTTGAGGGTTCCTGTTTTGAAACATAGGATTTCTATATAACCTGGATTGTGATTGATGCCTCTTTGACCCAAAATCTTCATGAGTTGAGATATTAGAGGGTGTTCTGCTCAGTTGGAATTTAGTTTTGAATACGGCTGAATGTAAATTGCAATAGATTTTGACCTTCAAGGATATATTTACAAAAATTGTCCAGGTACTACTGATAGAAGGAGAAAGCATACATCTTTATATATATAAATTATGGCGCCAACTCCATATTTGGAATTTCAGAGTTGTCTATTGACAGCAGATCGACGATTGTACCTAAAATATCTGCTTTTAATCAAATTACTTCGGAATTTGAGTTCAAGTTTTTATATACAACTTAAAGTTATAATTAGTGAATGACACATCAAAAGGTGCATTGATCTTAGACTTACATTTTTACGAAGACTCCGGATTCAAAAGCTAAGAGTAAAGTTAATTTTTGTAAATGTCTGTTAACCTAAAATCATTTTGAGAGTTAAGTTATCTTATTTAACCTATTTTAAGACTGGAGTTGCTGATATATCACGTAAAATTCGCTAGCCTTCTTGACCATTGGAAGAAAAAATGAATTGAAACGGCAGGACCGACCCTGCTTGACTAAAAGTCCGATCAGTAAGCACTGAACATTGTGGACGAATATTTGCTGTAATCCAATGGACGAATCATAAAATTTGAATTTTGTAACGTGTACTATCCAGAAGTGAATATGGTACAACCATAGAAAGTTGAACCCTTTGATATCTTGATGTTGCTCTTAGTATCTTTTGATCCTCTTGACTTTATTATTTGTCGAACCTTAATTTATAATCTAAATTAAAAAAAGAGCTAATTAGACCTCATATTAAATGGGCTTTGATATGTTAAAATAATCTTCGACAGTCTCGTTCAACTACTTCTGGTTATTTGAGGATATAAAAATTAAAGTGTCATGATCTATCATTCAATTTAAGCATCTGGCCAATAGGCTCTAGACATTAACTTGCCAATAAACTTAGGAGACACATCCTGGAACTCGAACTTGGAACTTCAGGATGTAACACTCTAGGTGATCTTCATTAAGTAAAAGAGAAAAATTTGATGAATGTTGAACTTTTAATTCCCCCTCCTGCCCCCTTTTTATCTGCCCTGCATAATGTGACTCTACGTATTTACCAATATTACCTAGGTTATGGTGGCTCAGACCCAAAAGAATGTAGTTTGAAGCACAACGAAAGCTTCTCTATTTTGTTTATGTACAAAATGGATATTGGTTTTAGTTAGCTTACCAGCTGGTCAGTTATATTTTAGTGGGAAGACTTCAGTACCAGCTCAGGTGAAGGGTAATCTGAAATATTGACTTTCTGAGAAACGAACGCTGCTCAGGTTCCGGAAATACTCGATTTTCCTCCCTTTTGGACAAATTTACTGTTCCACGCGCTTAATAATAAGCCCTGAATCGTTACTGCAATCAATATAATTTATATTATTAACGTTGACTACAACAGCTACTTTACTGTTGTGCAGTCGTGATGTTACAGAAACACAATATACTATTTATGACACTTAAATTCTGCCGACAAATATGGTGTTAATTGAAAAGGTCATATAGAAAAATGAACTATTGATGTCAAAGTGCATTAGTACTTTTTATTGGTATAATTTTGGATTCACTGTTAAAAGCATGATTTTTCGCCGATAATAACAATTTCCTTACTAATTACCCGATTAACAGTACTCGTCCCTTTATCAATTAACCTAGTCTACTTTTGCAAATTTTCAACTTGTTAGGCTACAAGAAGACGAAGAAGAGAGGAGAAGACCAATAGCTGAAACAACGATTTTTCAGGATGAAAATAAATGTAGAACTTTATGAAAGTGATTACGTGGTTACTGATTGACTGCCTGGTTAGCCAATAACTTCAGTAATAGTTACTTCATTAGTGGCTTTACATATTCAAATGAGTGCAGAAATCCAATAAACGATTAATAAAACTTATGAATTTGACTCTAGAGCCTGTGGGGTTCACAAGGCTAACAAGGCTGATTGAATCACGTGCGCTAGAGCTCACCACGGGAAGTGCGACATGTAACCGGTCGCGTTGAGATCAAGCGCGGCGTGTGTGCAGAGACCTCCCCAACCAATCAACAATCAAGATCCCTGCAGCCCAGTATGGTTTTGTATTTAATGACTAAGCTTTCCACACAACATAAAAGCAACGAAGTGGTCAATAAACCCTTTCCACTCAGCATCTTGCCGGTTCTTACCATTTTGGGCATAGCTTAGCTAATTTGGGTGTGACTTGATAATAGAGGACTCTACTAGAGGCTATTTGGACTGCTAGGAGGATTACTTAGGTGTAGCATCCGCTACAAGCCCCAGAAACACTCAGATTGGTTTCATAACATATACAGCACACTATTCGGACGAGTGAATGCATAGCTTCTAGGTCTAAATATTGAAGGAAGCAAAGGAATTTCGTCAAAGAGTTTTAGGATTTTATCTCGTTATAACTTTAGCAGCTTCCATGATTTAGTAAGTTTATCTATCAACAATATACATGATCGCAAAAATCCACCAGTAATTATCTGTAAGCCTGACTTGTTAGCTACATAAAGTTCTTGATACACCATTGTTCAGATAGAGACAAAGTAATCCAGATTTGGTCCAAACAGTGCTATTATATTACGTGTAATGGTACACCGACCGAATAATGTTTGTAAGAGAATTTTACGAACAAAAATACCAAGTGGGATCATTCACAATGCCCAGCATCAATTTCTTCATGAAAATCTACTAGATAGGTGTAAGTAGTAAAATAAATTGGATCTAATTATTCGATATATTGGAATTCCTCATCCAAAACGTTTTCAAACACTACCTGGTTTGACCATAATTCATATCGCATGCAAGCTTCATTCCATATAATTTAAATGAATATATCGAACGATTGGATAAATGTCTGCAAAGCCGAATGTCACAATTTCGATGGTCATTAGCGAACACTCAGTGAATTGATTAAAACCTGTCAAAAGAAGGGAGCGAATTCGAATTTTCCGATCAAAAGGGCCCAAGATACAATTCCTCTGATCAAGATAACACGACTTTTAGGCAGGATTGGAAGTTACCCCCATCTTAGATATGTTGCGGAGCACGATTAGTGCTCCCTATTGAAGCCTTAAATGTCCCGAATTTCCTAAAACCCTCACTTCAGGCTGCAATATTGTTCGTTTCGATCTACTCAAAATTCGAAGACAGAAAATATTTGAATAAGCCTTATTGGGTTACTATAGAGGGGCTACGTTGTGGGAGTGTGTTCCATAATTTTAACTAAAAATTAAATGGAATATATTCTAGAATATATCCGATGTTCTAAATTTAAGATAGGTTAAAAAACAAATCAAATCAGCAAACGGCAACACCCTAGCCGAATAGCCTTATCTGAACATACAAAATACCCGAGGGATTAGAAAATTTGATTCTTGAAGATTACTAAAACCCTCCCATTTCGTAGAAAATTTACCAAAAAAAACGTACCTCTGAAGACAGTTGGATACCGTGGAAATAGATTAAATAACTGAAAAACCTTTAGTTCTGAAACTAAAATTTAAAATCTCCAAGACACGGACGGATGAGCCGATAAAAACAAAACCAATGTACAAAATGAATTTGCCATGTATATATTTAAGACACGAGGAACCAACTTTTCTTCGTTTTTGTGTGATCTGTTACAACGCGAACGGTAAGCATGCAAACTTGAACGACCCAATAAAAAGTACTGTGAACCAAATAGGTAATACAAAATAGAACTATAGTATTAATGATCATAAAAAGGAAGAGTGAAGATCAGATAATATATACAAGTTTAAAAAATTTTGATTCATCCCGCTTTTTCTCCATCTACATCAACTTCTTTATATTCCTCTTCGTCTTCTTCTGCAACACCAGAAGAAGCGATTTGGGAAGATTTCTTGGTGCCCTCGGGAAAACATGAAGCAACTTTCTCTAGGACCTCTTCAATTTGAGACATCGTGAATCGCGTATCAAGATCGTTTACCATCTAAAAACAAAGTGCAGTAATTGAACATTTGTAGGTTACGGACAAGGTGAATTGAGAAAGCGCCAGGACGTACAATTGAAAGTTCAACCTGGGTGACAGGACAGTTATTTATTAATGCCAGCAATTCTGACTTGTTGAGATTAAAAGGTTTCATCTCATTAACAAATTTCTGAATAGCTTCAGGTGTTTGGCAAGTACATGGAGACTTCTCATTAAAATATTTCAATGCAGTAAAGAATAAGGTTTGCTGGCAACGAAGTTTATCGTTAGACCCAGCCCGATTTTTAATAAAGTCATACACCTCAAAATTTGAAAGCGGTTTGACATTGGTAAAATCCACATCCAGTGGTATTGTTGTTAATTTTTCACTATTTGATAATTCCATACCTGATAAACAGGTTACAAACCGAAGGGATCTAACTCAAAATCATAAACAAATTACATAAACGAACAAATAAATGATGAAACTGTACTCATATGCGTAAAGTTACCCAGAACGCAGCACGAATTGTAAGACACAAGGTATAGGACGCCGCCATTAATGGCGACGAAACCGAAACTAAAACTTAAACTAACCAATCATTTCTTTCCATCCTTTCATCCACCAATCACAAGCCTCCCCACGGAGAGAACCAATAAAGGCCAACGGGGAAGAGCCAACCACCGGGACGACTCCCGAAAAAGAGGAGAAGAAAAGCCTGGATAAAAAGACAGGCTAGAATACCGCATGCCAGTGTGCAAGTAACACCCTCTGCCCGTGACCTTCAGCGTTGCTCTCCGACGTCCCTACGCCCTACTCTATCGCAATCTCGAACCTGTTCTTACCCAAATTTGCTGTACTAATTATAACCAATAAATCCTCATCCCATTGACCTTGGTTCTCTTGTTAAACCCGGTTGATCTTATAAACACAACAAACAGCCGAACTTAACCTTTGAAAGACGGTAATTTTCCTCCATCGATACAAACAAATAGTATCGAAAATGATTTTTAAAACGCATACACATAGAATAATTTATTGGTATTGCAGCACAACTCTTTGACAAAAATATCTGAATGGTGTAATGGTATAATAATTTCAATTGTTAGTGAATCAATGTGTTTAACCGTATTCCAGCATATTTGCAGAAGCACGAAACCTAAAAATCACAGTTCGTCTATGTTTCTTTTGTAAAAACACTTATAAGTGACAGATCTTAAAATAAGCAGAGGTGCTGAGATGGGACATGTGTGGTTAGAATTTGTAGAGTAGGACACGTTTAAATATCAATGTTGTACCATTGCAATCCCTCAGCTCATGTGCAAATAACAAAATAAATTTAAAATAAAGTAAATATGAATTAAACACGTAGCATAGGTCAAAATATTGTTGAATTTGAGAATGATTTATTTTTGAGTGTCTAATGTAAATTTAGTTACGTTCAACAATTAATTTAAAAAATTACGACTTTTAAGAACCTATTTCGTTTGTATTATTACTTAACTACCTTATTTCACCATTATTTTTTTGTTACTTCAGTAGAGTGGATGTTGTTTGAAATATTTCAAATAACCTAACTTAAAAAGATGGCTGATCGTATGTTTTACATTTCGCGAACGTCACGCCCTTCCATATTTTTAGTATTTACGGGTTTTATTACATTTACTAGCACATCAGTTTAAAGTATTTGGCTTTCCATATGTGAAATTGCAGCTGCCTTGCTATGAAATGAGTTTTATTGAAGCATACAATTTTGTTCTTTTAGAATATCAGTATGGTGGCATTCCCCAGCCTGGGCAGCCTCCATCTTATCCACAATTTCCACAATATCCAAATGCCGGTGGTGATCAGAGTGCCCAATTTATTCCAAATTATGCTCTTCCGCAAGGCAATCCGCAAGCTGCCGTTTTTGGACAACCGTCATTTAATCCAAATCCCTATCCTCAGGCTGGAGCCGCAATGACAGTTCCCCAGTTGGGAGGCCAGCTAAACCCAGCGCAACTTGCTGGTGCTGGTTTTTCCTATGGTGATTATTCCCAGTTTAATCCCTACGGTCAAAACGCGGGACTTCAACCACAAATGAATGGTATGCTTGAAGTAAAACTTATGTACATATCATTTGCCTTATAGATATGCAGCAGTTTAGCCAATTACTTCCGAATCTTAATCAATCAGCTGTTCGAAATATGTATGAAGCTCTTGCCCAGGATAGATCACTATCAGGCTTTAACACGAATGCATTTATGCAAGATGCCTCGAATGTCGGGGGCTTTCCTAACAAAGGATTCGGTGGAAAGTACGTTAACTCAATTAGGTTAACCGGAATGATCATCAGCTGTAATCTAATGAAGTTTCCTATAATTTTAGTCAACGAGGAGGAATAAATAATTTTGAAAATGGAAATCGCTCTAGCAACTTACCCAGTGTGACTAATCGTAAGATTTGAACAATATTTTAGATTATTTCTCTCTGTTAGCCGATGGACTTCGCGAGGATACAGTATTTGTAAGTAAACTACCTCAAAATATCGACCACGAAACCATGAAGGTCCAGTTTGGAACAGTTGGCAAAATTAAGGTAAGCTCAATCTATTTGTAATCATGATGATCTCTAAGATGAATGCTAAAAGTGGAATGCCAATGATCTGGATCTTTAAAGAAAGAGGTATTCCAAAAGGTGATGCTTTGGTCACTTTTGAAGATCCTCATTGTGTTCAAAAGGCAATCAAATATTTCAGTGGTATGTCTTAGTTGATTATCTTTTGTAATTTTTCTTAGAAAACGATTTCATGGGCAAAAAAATTGAGGTCAAGCAAGCGAAAAATAGTCAGAGACCCGTGATTATTCCAAGTAGTGGCCAACAGCAAAATTCTGCAGTTCAGGGAAGTGGGAGAAATAATATCGGTAACTCTTTTTGAATTATTGATCTTTATATGTTAGAAATGTCCTCATTTGGTGGGAATCAAACAATAGATGTATATGGTGGGCAATTTAATTCGAGAAACGATGTTGCCTCAATGCCAGTAAATGTTAGAAATCCGGGACAGATGAGAGGAATAGGAGGTATGCTTTGTCCTGTTTCAAGTCGTTCAAATTCTGATTGGCACTGTCAATCATGTGGTCGTTTACATTTTGCAGGTCGCGATCAATGCAATCCTTGTGGGGTAAGTGTCTGGGGTCACAAAAATCATAATTTTTCATCAGTTTTCATTTTCGTTTACCCATTTGTGTGTTTTCATCTACCTCGTCCGGGTCGTGGTTGTCTCTTTAATGTACCGTGTTTTATGTTGTTTTTCATCTCGCACACATAAATATATTTTTGTTCACACCTTTTTATTTCCCTTTTCCAAAACTATAAGCATGCTAGTTTGGTAAACAACCGATAAATCAATAAAACATGTGCATTCACATTGTAGGCACCACGTCCGGATGACGGTATGATGGCCGGCAATGGCATGATGATGATGCCGGGTGCTGGTGGTCCACCACAACCCCAACGTGGTGTCATGCTTCCACTCACTTCTCATCCGCAGATGATGGGAAATGGTGGACCGATAATACCACCGGTACCCCGCTGCCCACCGCCTCTTAGAATGGGTGCTGCCCCACCGCAGAGGGGAGCTATGGCACCACCGATGCGGGGCGGCGGCCTGGGTCGTGGGGTAGTTGGTGGGCCTATGCGTGGCAGCTCGGTTAATGCTGGTCGTAACATGCGTACCAATCCATACTAAATTATAAATTTATAGCATTTAGTAATCGATTTTGGCACGTGTGTGCTTTTCTTGCACCTCTTTTACTCCGCCTTCCTCCTTTTTCCCATCTTTATAACCCTCATCTTGTTGTGCGTCGGTAAATTTTTTATGAATAATTCCATATAAGCTAAATGTCGGTATTTAAGCATGGTTTTGTTTTTTTTTCTATTTTGCCTCTCCTTAGGGTTGGTTTTGTCTCAGAATAATCCTTATTTAAAAAAAACAAAGTAATGTAAGCGTTTGAATGTTACGACAAAGCTGCTATTTTTACTGCATAATTTGTTTGTAATATGGCTTAGAATTATCTCATTTTGCCCCCGAAATGTCCTTTAAATTTTTTGTGTATCTTTTTAACGTAAAGTTTGAATATACTTTTTTTCGCCCGCTAACCCTTTTTTTTTATTTTGGACGGTTTTTTTAGGTTATTAGCTACCTATAGGGTTTTCTCAAGAAATGTTTTAGCTAACTACTTGACTTTTTCACTTTTTTTCAGATGATTTTCACCTGCTGTTCAGATGTCAAATCATTAGTTAGATGTATATTGTCATTGACTTAATCTAGTTAATTAGTCACACGGTAAATATTGGTAAATGTCTTGTGCCTCAGTTTAGTGTGATAAGTGGTTATTTTGTCATCTTTCTCCCTCTATACTTTTTTTTACCTTCTGTTTGGTTTAGCATTTTATATTATCAGATAGGATTTAATTTGCTAACAAGTTGAATAGATGTGCCTACTGTCATAACTGACTGGGTCGATATTCACCCAATGAACTTTATAATCAAGTTTGTTGATTAGCAGTAGGCGTAATGTAGGGGGAGTTCACCCGACCTTTGTTGAAAGATTAATGAAGTCCCTTATGGCTAAATGCAAAACGTTCTAGATATTACGGATAAGAAGCTGTGTGTTTGCCCTAGCCCTCCATGTTATTGGCAGAATAAAAAGCTCGCTAAAAATTTTCTCATTTTAGCGCCAAGAGCCAATCACAAGCCCCGTCACCGAGATCTACGCTTCCACCCTTGCAAACAACTAAAGATTGCAGCAGAGTACCCTGTACAAAAGCTCAACAATATTTTAATACAGCTATAATGGATTTTGTACTTAAATTATTTATTGCATGGTTAAGTTAAGGGAGAGGAGAATGATATGTACAGAGAAATGAGAAACGCAGTTTATCGATGCCTTCTCTTCTTTTTCGTGCTTGGACCGGCGGAATAAACTTTGGGATCATTTTCACTAACTCTGTCCTCGAAATGCTGAGTTGTGTTGTAGAGATCATTACTCACCGAACTTTCACCTAAAGGGCAAAAAATCAGATTTTAGATTGTGGCCGCTGAGTTATTTTTAAGCAGTAGGCCTACATTTGTCATGCTCGTAGTTACTCCGGGGATTAGAGTTGCTGCCGTTATAATGCGTGCAAGTGACTGAGGAGTGCGAGAAGATACGGTCAGATTCGCGGTATCTACGAGGACGTTTTTCGCCGTGCCCATTTGCTGCAGTCACTGCACTGAGTGCACTTCCAGTAGCTGTAACTAAACTTCGGTCCCATCCTTTGATGATGTTACCGTAAGGTGCTGTTTCCTCAAGATAATTACCCTCAAACTGATATAACTGACGCTCCAAATTTGATAGATTGTCCTGTTAACAAATGACAAATTGAGTAATGTTCGACAACAGATAAGCAAGGTTAAATCATTTGTAAACTTGCGACGAGGAACTGCCTCTGTCGAATCAGTTCAACAAGTTTTTCTCGAGCAATAGTCGTCGTATTCTCGGGCATCTACAACAAAGTGAAAGAGTTAAATGTTAATAATGCTTTATTCAAAACCGTATTATGAATAGCAGTCATTTAATGAAAAATGTGTTCCACTACCCAGAATATAATCAGGTGGTTGAGGTGATATCATTAAAATATAAATAATATTATGATTTATACAAAAAACGATATCATTAGGAATTAAGTAAATGTTACTTTATGAAAACGAAAGTGAACAAATTTATCAGACTAATATAACAAACCGGATACTTTCAAGACAGACTGAAAGTGTACAAAGTAAATCCACGTAATGCAATTAACCATGCTTTAAATTAATTGAATGAAAGCGAATTTCGAAATGTTGGTGCAGAGTAAAGAAATGTTAGAGATAAGTTAAGAATTAACAAATTTCCATGTGTTAGGTGTAAATATTGTTTTGACCTTTAGGAAAAGGGCAAATAATATAATATATTTTCTATTTTCATATTATCATTTTAAAAAGGTGAATGAATTTTATTAGAAGATTCGTTTTTTATGTTAATATATTTCGAACAAATAAACTTCTGAATCCTGATAAAAACCTTCGATGACATACATGTTCTTCATTCGAAGTTGAAATATATAATATATTTATGTAGCATTGCATCAACCTACGGCAATCTTGCATCTAAATTAACACTTCCTATTACTCTCTTTCCTCCGTTTTTGATACACCCTAATATTAGTTTTCGTGTCTCTGGTTATTATTGGGGTCTCGTGATGATTTAATACCTTCTAACTCAGATAATTAGTCCTGTGGTTTATTTCATAATTTCTCAAAATAAAATTTTTCTACTCCAAATCAAACCATTTTTGACAAATCCCATAAGCTATTTCAGTGCCGCAAGTATGAATTAGCATACAGCTCCAAAATAGTGGTTTGTAAATTCAGTGGACCTCATAAATTTTTCATGCATAGCGCAAGAAAATTTTGTTCAAGTTATTTTACAGTATTGTAAATAATTACATAACGGGGTAAGCAGTTTTGAATTTCGTAAGATAATTAGGCTGGATGTAGCTGATTTGAAAAGTCAGAAAATCCCCTTAACTTCAAGTTATTTTACCATAAGACGTCAAAAAGCTAGATTAGGTACAACAAACTTATTTCTAACACAGTTGAAATTTCACGTTTGAAAAGAAAAAAAGGAAACCGATTAACATTTAGATACTTAGAAATGAATAAATACTAATACCATACAGGGATCAAGTTAGGTTATCCGGGTAATATTTAGAGGCTAAATGTCGACTAAACTGAATAATATAAATAGAAGATTAAATATTGAACATGGAGGATAATCAAAGGGAAAAGTATATACTCGATGTTAATGAGGCGCATTAAAACATGCAATACATTATTCTAAAATGAGCGACATTTCATAGAAGATAATGCTGCAACAGAAATGAAAATTTTCGGAGCCAAATTGACGCGGCTAAATTACCTGTCAAAAAAACGGATATGCTAAAATTATAAAATAAAGTTAAAACGAACGATAAATTGATCTATATATTTTTTTCCAAAATTTGCCTTCATGTGACGTTGCATCTAACTGAAAATCAGTATCAGAAATGAAAGATTAAAATATACTAAATAATAATGAAGCAAAATGCGGATGTGTAATATTAGCAAAAGGAATATATTAAATAATTGAAATTCATAAGTATCGATACGTGTAGGATATTATATTTCTAATCCGAATCAATCGCTTCATTGATGTTAAGAAACAAAGTGAAGAAATCTTTTGAATATCAGTATTTTAGGGATATTCTTAATGCCACGGTCCATGTTAATGTTTTAAGATGCAATTGGAGAAAAATTCATTTTAAATTTGTACGAATATTGTGAACACCGAATCATCTATCAGGCTAATAGGGAGAATCCCAGAGGAAAACGAATAAATTTGACTATGAAAATTTTAGTTCGCAATATAAAACGATTATGTCTAAAATGGTATTGATTATTACTAGCTTAAGATGTTAATTATGAAAAGTGAGGTGTTCGTTTTTTTTCTGTTCGGACTATTTGCCGCCAGTTTTGAAGTACCCTTAATTATTTCATGAGTAAAATCGTTCTGATTTTATCCGTTTAGCTCTGTGTTTGTATAAAAATGGAAGATACAGATTCGTCTAGTCCCTATTATAAACCATGCCTTTTTCTTTTTGGGAACGTTGATAAGAACGGAAAGTTAGAGGACGAGTATGCCAGAGACGAAGATTTAGCTACTATAAATCATATTGATTCTGCCAATGTTGACGAGGTTGACGCAACAGTTATGTCGCTCTTGACTGATGCTATAGATAGTTCATCGCCGGTTGTAAATGAAATTAACGAGATTAGTTCTGATTCCCTTCAGTCAATCGAGCCAATGGATTATTATAATGAATCAGAATTGATATCGTTTAACGATGTTGAAAATTCTGTTGAAGTTCGAAAGGAAGATGACGTAAGATTTGTTACCTAATTATTTCACACTTTGTAGGATGAATATGATGAGCCGGCAGTTCAATTCGAATCTATTTGCGCTTCTGCACAAAGTGTGGATTTAAAATCTGGAGGTCTTTTTTCAGGCCGCAGAAAATTACCTAGTGCCCCTGTTTCTCCTGTTAACATCAAAAACTCATTGAGAGATTTTTCAAGATCGCATTCAGAGCCATGTTCCCCTGTTAGACCACGTCCTAGCACCCCTTCTCCGAAACCCAACCACGTTGTTGAAATTCAACCAGTAGGTGATAAATCTGCTTTGATTATGCCCCCTCCCTTACATCCTGCTCCACGCTATTCGTTACAACGGAAGTCCTCAGTGAATAGTGATATCCATGGAGAGTTTAATCTCTTGACTCAACAACGTTGTCTCAACACACCACTGGGAAATCTCCTGCCTTCTGAGTATGCCAATGAGGATATTACTAAACTCTATCCCCATTACTCTATCAACACAATTCCTATTTGGGGTCGGATTATGAATCTACCCTACCCACCCCGAAAATTCGATCATCTTAAACGTGAGCTTGAGGAATACTTGGATAGTGAATCGTCAGATACTCAAGCTAGCGGTAATGCTTCAACTGAGGAAGGTGCTTCAGAGGGGTAAGATTTAGTTTTTTAAAAGATGTGAATGGGCGGAAAGTGAGTCTGTCGGGAGTAGAATCTGAACTCATTTTGTGTTGGTTTTGAAGTCATCGTTACTTGGGTGCCTTATATGTATATTAGTGACGCAGCGGTCGATATGCGCTTACGTAGTGTATAGTCAAGATGTCGATGTCGGAAGATGTTTACTTTATCAGTCGTGAAGGGATTAGCAAAACGCGATTTTCTCTCTAGGGTGTCTCCAAGATGTTAACTGTTAGTCTATAGTGCATTTATCCGATCCAATGTGTTGTTTTTTATTCCTATTCATCATAGGTCAACTTAAGTCGATAGACACCTTATCGGCCATCGTACCCAAGCTTTTAGTATACTAATCTCTGTAAGAATCCCTGTCAGCACACACCTATACACCCCGCATACTTCATTCATATCTAAAGTATCAGTGTGTAACTTCTTATACTATATACTCCTGGTATTATTCTATTCTCTGGACTTCTGTTCCATTGGTTTGATACTGTATCTATTTCAAGATTACTATTGGTAAAGTTGTTAGCGAGTATAATTCAAAATACCACATTTGGCTTCACAATTAGTTTCGTCTCAGATCAACTTTCTTTATGCTTCAATACACGACGTTTGGCGTAAACTTTAAAATACAACGTTTTCGAAGCTTAGACATTATTTAAATTGAATGTCAATGCGAACGTGATATTATTACTATGCCAAAGCTATCTTTTATCTGCTTTTTTATATAAATTTGATAGGTTTCTGATCTCATAGTTTAATACACGTCGAGGAGCATGAATTTGAAGAACTGTTCGTGCCATATTTTTGGACATTTACTCCTTTTCTGAAACACTTGCTTAGGAGTGATTGGTGTTTCTTCTGAAGGTTATTTTGAATCTTCTCAAGTCGGATAAAATACCTTTTAAAAGGACACTGGAACAAATTTGACATGTGTTTACTCTTACCATTATTATTAATACCAAACAACAAATAAAAAGTTTCTCTATTTATTAGTCTAAAAGCAGCGAGCATTTCAGTAAATTATCCTTTTTTTAAAATCGAGGCATCCTATTACTTAGTATAATCCACATAAATGGGTCGGTTTTAGAACCTCTGGTCAGGGAAATCCTAAAACTCTGAGTTGGTTTTTCATTGTGGTTGTGGCCTAAATTTGGTAAATCAGAGAATAGATTTCATCTTGCTGGGTAAATATTTTGTAAACATATCGAACCAGCCGAACACACAATCTGAGACCTCTGATCAGTCGGTGGATCAGTCGATATGCCTATATGATTTAGTCAAAAATGACTCGACGGACAGTGTAATAACGTCAAAACAACAAATACACGATAGGTTGGCTTTCTTCATTGCTTTTACACATGAATAAGTACAGTATTTTTTTTGTTATTTTAACAGGCCTCATTTGATATACAATAATCTCTTGGATCTGGGTGAAATCCCAACCAGGAAGGAGCAGTATGAAGAGGCCGAGAAACATGATGATTTACGAATTCTCCAAACGCCCGCTGATCCCAATGAGAACTGTCTGGCGGGTTCAAATCGCTCCTGGTGGCATGTATCCTTCGCCAAGCGCCTGGCTGAGATCGAGAGCGCCAATGAAGGGGCCAAAAACGGCACCAGCACCAATGCTGAATCGGGCGAAAAAAAGATCCCAAAAAAATCAGTCCGTTGTAGCGATTCTATTAATAGGGATACGGCGACTGACACAAATACGGCTGTAGGCGATTCAAAACCGAACGCGGGGGAGAATAAACGCAAACTTCAAATTCTGTAAGAGATGATTTAATGCTCTTTAAAATGGGTTGTTATCTGTCATGAATGACCTAGATAATCTTGTTGGCTCAGATAGTATCAATATAAGAGTCAGACAGTAGTTAAATGCTTGCATTACAACGGAACATAGGGGAAGCATCAGACTCTTAACTTGTAACCTGGGAAGCTGTTTGATAGAAAGAAGGGAAGCTTTATACGCAGGAATTAGATAGCTGTGATGAATCAGTAATCAATTAAAAAGCAATGGGCAGTATGAGGCTCGATATTTACAGAGAAGAAAACAGGGAAAAAATTGGTATACGAACTATGATAACTATTAGCTTTTTATATACCAATAGGATACACAAGTCTCTCCGAAGTGAGAGGACCAAGAGTTAAGTAGAGCTACATGTATATTGAAAAACTGGAAATAAATGAGAGGGGATTGGAAGAAGGATTAGGAAGTAGAATTAGAATCGGAAAGGAGGGCAAAAGCAAGTGAAAATGTGGTTGCATTAAACAGCGCGACTTAAGTGAATTGTGTGATTTTACGTTATCTGTTCGTCGATGAGCGAACAATATAAAGTTATCAACTGAGGTATGAGTTATTATGTACAAACAGCATACTCTTCCAACTTCTAACTGTGTAAATTAGGGTTGTTGGTTAAGTAGCCTGGGATGGTGTTTAGTCACTTCGAGTTTTGCCGTTGTTCTTGTTCTCTTTTTTTAATTCCACATTTGCTGTTTTCTCTTTCAGCTCCTTCAGAGAGGGTATCGGGAAATTCTGGTATGATTTATACAATGTTCCTCGAGATATGGATGTCGAAAAGTGGGATGGCTGGCTCAAGAATAGCCTCCCTTCGGAGGGCTCGGAAGACGAAAAACAAGTGCCTATTCTCGAAGGTAAGCACTTGTATAATTTTTAGACCAATTTCCCAATAATTCCGCACTCTATGTTGCACTTATAGAAGACGTACACATGACATAATTTGAACTTTTCTGTATGGTTGAAAGGCAAATTTGAGCCTAATTATGTGTAATTGGTCTGAGTAGAATTAAAGTTTATTAGAGAAAAGGTACACAATGCAACACGATACAAGGGAGCACGGGTATACCAGAAGTCCCACGAAGGCTATTTGTGCTCTTCGATAGTATCTGCAGGGCTCTGGATGTCGGTTGGCTCCTTTTCGTGCCGAGTAATTTACAAGGTAAAACGTGATTGTGATTAAATACTGCAGCCATTCTGATTAGCATGGATCGTTCTGGTTCATTATGGCGGCCCTTAAGTATTACTCAGTCAGTTTCTTATTGATATCCTTCTCGTTAGTTTGCCGTTGTTGGTCAAACTACAACTTATTCAGTTAATCAAATATCAGTAGTATTCATTAAGACACTATCTTACGGTCGGTGGTGTATTGGTTATCATATCCGCATCAAACACGGAAGGTACTCGGTTCAAGCCCAGGTCGAACTAGTTTTACTTTTGCTCTTGCTATGGGCTTGCAGTCCTGAAAGGATATGTGTGCTTGGTGAATCGGGAGACTAAAAATCACAGGGCTTAGACCCTCTGCAATTTTATTACAAAAGCTTGTTGTTTATGAGATAATGCCATTCTCGTTATTGTCACTAGTTACTCTTCGGCATACGGTTAACGCTTCCTATTACTAACTAGGATGTCCACAATATTAAACTGCTAACCACATAGCCTTGGAGGACTAAACTTACACCTCAAGTATGCTAATTCCCCCCTCCCCCCTCCCCTCTTAATGTATCAAAAGTCAGAAGAGAAGTTGAATGGGTTTACTCCATAGATGTGAGAGATAGTGTTTTCGGGGTATGTTTCATGCAGTTTTAACAGAGATCACTTATAAAATGGGTAAATTCTCCGAATTTAAGACAAAGTAGAAAACTTATTGTAATATCGTTGAGTCTATCGGGGCCACATTCATCGAATAGATAGAATAAGTCAAGTCACTAGTTGTCAGATCATTTCGGAGGTGGCAGGCAAGCCATCCAAATTTATTAATGAGTAAATTAGGTTTAGGCGTCAATCATGTCTCGTCGTCGGTACCTTGGCACGATGATCGACACCTGTTCAGGTATCTATGTGCAACCACGCAAACACACAGCGGGGCCGCCTGTAGACACTAGAGTAGAGATCTTATCGCCACTCGATCATTTCTAATTGCCAGGTGTTGATAGACATCTGCTTGCTGTACCACCTATCAATTCGCAGTTACTGACAGATATTTATAGACTTAATAGCAGTGTGGTCTGATCGATTAGAGGCTCATTTCATCGTACTCATTATGGAGGCTTTTTTGTAAGGTTTATCATTCATTTGTAAAATGCTAGTCTAAAATTTTTTCCCATATTTTACTATGTTCCAGTGGCGCCGTGTTCAATCTTCACGTCTGCCAGTTTGGAAGTTTGGCGATCAATGCCCATCGTGGAACATGTGTGATCAACCGCACTGTTTAATTCCGATCAACAAGAGGGATTGTAGAATGCCAATTTCTCATAAGAGTGGCTTTAGAATACCTTCCCTCTACCCAAATCAGATGTCGTGAGCGCTTTTTCTAAGAGGCTTGGGAGATTTAGAATTGAACGTGTTCTTCAAAAGTTAGTTTTGTCTTTGATTCGTCAAGAAGTCAAAATAGCATTCCGATATTTTGAAATATTAGGCATTTGAAATCACTGAAATTCCCCCTGAGATGTTATTCAAATTTATAGAAAGTAGAATGGCTTTTGTTGGTTTTTCAATTATGGTGATTTATAAGTCCGTATTTAAAATATTCCCTATTCTGACCCTCCTCCTTTATTCCTTCATCTTTAGAATTGAAGGCATCGCTGCCTGAATTTCCCTACAAAATTGAATTTCCCGAAATTCCTCTGAAAGGCATAAAGGAAGAGGCCGAGGAAATATATGACGAGGAGATGTTCCACACCTATGAGCTCACACGATGGGAAAAAGAGGTTATCTATGATACCCAAAAGTACGCTAAAAAGCAACACGCCAGTCTAATCCGCAACGCTGCCGACGCAGGCTGGGTCCCGTCAATTGAATGCCGCACAATGGCCTCTTTCATGGACGCCTACCAGGGCATCTGCCGAGGAGTCCTCAGTAGTAAGGTGATTGCTGGTCAGCAGTCGACTACAGCTTCAATGGTTTCATCTTCACATCACACTCCAGGCAGTGGTGTTACTGCAGGAGTACTTCAGAGTGTTGAAGGCGGTGTTAGCCAAGCACCGTCAACTCTCCGCCCTTCGACTACTATGTCGACGTCCAACAGTGCGTCGGCTTCGAATATCCTCTACTCTATCTTCCCCGCGAATGTTAACCCCACACTTAGAGACGGCTCCTGGGGCAATTCGATTATATATGATCCGGAATTGGCCTGTGAAGCCATCATGAAGCCTCATCTGCTGACACTGAATAAGAACGATGAAGACTGTTTGCTGGATGCAGTGCAGAATGATGATGAGATTGAAGCGGCTATGGCACAGAGTGCTGCGAAGAAGAACAAGCCTCAGCATGGGCAACAGGATGGTAGTCATGTGAATAAAGCCAGCTTTCATGTCACATTTGGATATGCTTCTACAAGAGGTACTCTCACTGGAGCCCTTGCTAAAGCTGAGAAGGGAGCTGAAAAGGTCAAGAGGATTCTTGGAAAGGCAGGTTACCTTTTATTTTTGTTTATGTGCCTTTAAATGGTATAAGTAGGTGAATAATAAATTATACAGTGTAATGGTGCAGTGGTTAACTTGCACGTCTACCAAGCCAGAGATCAGATGACGCTTATCAGTGTATGTGAATGACCGACTAATAGGAGAAGCGATCGAATGTGAGCTTCTCATGAAAGTGACTCTAGGATACCTTCTACTGGCCAAAAATGTTTTTGACACCACTAATAGGCTTGCCTTGTCGAGGTCTACTTTTCCACAGTATCTTTATTTAAAGTGAATAGTTTGGTGGAATTTTGCGTTATAGTGAGCTAATGTCATTTTATGGACCTCGTATGGTAGAATTTAAACTGAAATATTTGAATTTTATAAAATTTTACTGCCAATGTTGCCATCTTTGGCTTTTAATTAAAAACTGCACGATGTATATTTTTCTAAAAATTTTCAACATTTAGAGGATAACATTTCAGAGAAACTGACATCAGCCTTAATTTGTTTAGCATTTACATTTCACACGGGTATCCCTTAGTGAATTGTTTTGGTTTAACGTTCGGTTAGATTTACCGAAATTCCAAGTTCGTTAAAGAGGTGATGTTGATGAGAAACCCATATTCTGATGTCCCTCTCTTGATGAGTTTTAACCAGTATTGAGATATTGGGTCCTGCGACCTCTGACTTTATGAAGGTCCTCGTTGGTCGCTGCGCCTCAAGCACGTAAGTTAATTATAAGAAATAAACTGTTAAATTGGAGATCAAGATTTTACCATTAAGTTATCTAGAGTGCCCTCCGCACTTATCTCTTATGAGTTTTTTAATAGGCAATTTTAAATGTTCTTTTTCCCCTAAACGAGTGTCGTAAGGCCGTTTCTCATACGGCCTGGAGAATTCTAGAAATGAGTAGCTGTTCAAAGTCCGAAAGTTTACAACTTGACCCTTAATTCCTGAGTAAGTGCATTTCTGCGGTGTTCAGAGATTATTGATTAGTAGACTAAGAATAAGTTGTTTATAACATGTCGATTTATTTGTTTCTTCTGATAACCAAGAGCAGCTAGTTGATTCTACTTAAGACATTAAAATTCACCCTGTGAACCTTAGTGAGCTCTCCTATGTTTGAAATACACATACTAGTCCTATCTTCCCGTTCATGGATGCGACAAGGTATTGTCGTGCTATAAAATTGGGGCTTTCTACTGCTTCTAGAATGCCATGCATTAAACTTCTAACTGTAAAACCTGGGATAGTTCAACACCCAACCATCCTATGCCACTAAAATTTTTCATCCCCGTTATATCCAGAGCCAGGAGACTGACAGAAGCTGAATACGTCTATTCGACTAAGGGAAAAAAGTGAGGAGTAATCGAAGGGGTCTGTTTCGCATAGTTTTAACAGACTCATAAGATAGAAAACGAAATTCTTCGCAATTCGGTGACCGGTGAAAATATGATGATTGACATATCAGCACAAATAGATCAGAATAACATAACCGGCTGATCAACAGGCTCTTAACATCACAGACGTGAGATCATTCGAATCCATGGACCAGACCAGTGAATAAAATAGGTCTCTACTCAAAATACCCCAATTGAAGTGTGTTGGATAAAATGAATAATTTTTTCTCGAGAAAATTAAATTGATTTCTTTTTTTTTAAATTAAATTGGCATACTTGTTAAGATGTGCTAAATTGTAGGGTCATTGGGTTGCATAATTTTGGAATACAGGCAAACATTAAGGGAATTACGTATTATTATTCAGATCTGACTTTTGCAGGCTATTTTGGGAGGCTAATTAGTTTATAACGAGATGTGTACGGTACATTACGGCCAAAGGACGAATAGGAAATGATTTATGGTAACAACAACGTAAAAAAGTCAGGTAAATTTTGGGAGCATAAAGTTAATGAAATAGGACCTGAAAAATATAAGCCATAGCAATCTGTTATGCCCTTATTTCTCCTTATTTTAGGTGGGATTATTAGCAGAAGGTGAATGGAACGACAACAAATCTGACAGCGGTACTGAAGATGCAAATGGTACTGGTGAGGGGGGAGAGGATGCGACAAACAGTGATTTAGCTTCGGCGGCTGCTGCAGCATCAGGCCTACCACCCAAGGATCCCTTCAACATCTCCAACGACGAGTTCTATGCTGTTCGATCCGGTGGTCTTTCGGGTAGCCTTGCGCGGTGTGGCCCCCTTCAGCATAGCAACCCTGCTGTTGAACTTTGGCCTCCCTTCTTTCCTCCACAGAGCTCTACCCAGATGCTGCGACAGTTTCATCGTGTACCTATGAAGGTGTAAGTTAACTGTATTCCCATTGCGTTATGAACTAAAATCATTAAATACTAATGATTCTTCCAAGCTCCTTGGATATAGTTCGTTAAGGGATGAAGGAAAGAACTGAGAAAGCTTTGCTTCATTTGAATTCTCTAGGTTGTCTACATTTTACTTAACGGTTTTAATTCACAACATCCTGTTTCAAAGCTTTGGAATAGGTCCCAGGTAGTTAATCACTTTATATAATGGAATTGATTTATCTTATTAAATTCTCTCTACCTTTTTAGATATACAAAGGGAGTTTCCTCACAATACGACGTCCCAATAGCCGTGAACAATCTCACCAAACTCATTCAACGCAAAGCCAAGGACAGAGAGGACGAGAAAATGGCTGCGGGTGGTGGTGATATCTTTTTCATGCGCAATCCACAAGATCTCTCCGGTTGCGATGGTGACATTGTCCTCTTTGAGTACTCCGAAGAGTTTCCTCCCTTTCTCAATCAAATTGGTATGGCGACGCGGCTGGTCAATTACTACCGACCCCTTGTACCCAAAGACCCCTCGCTTTCCCCCGATCCTGCTGGAAATAGTTCACCCCCTGACCTTCCCTATGGATCCCTTGTTAATGTTGGCAGCACTGACTCTCCATTCTTAGGTGTTGTACGTCCTGGCGGATGTCTACAGAGTATGGAGAACAACATGTTCCGGGCACCGTTATTCCAACACAAAACTCTCCCAACAGACTTCCTGCTAATTCGAAATAAAAATGGCCTCTATATTCGAAAAGTACCCATAGCATTCACTGTTGGTCAAGAAGTGCCCCTTATGGAGGTACCCGGACCGAATTCCAAGCGAGCCAACAATTTCGTGAGGGACTTTCTTACAGTTTATATCCTGAGACTCTTCCTCAAGAGTAAGGAAACACCAAAGAGAATAAAAATGGAGGAGATTAGGTCGGCATTTCCGTATCATTCAGAGAGTACTGTCCGAAAGAGGCTTAAAACTTGCGCTGAATTTAAAAGAACTGGAACAGATGCGAGTTGGTGGGTCCTACGACCGGAATATCGAATGCCGTCGGAAGAGGAATTGAGATATCTGGTCTCTCCGGAGGACTACTGTGCTTATGCAAGTATGCAAGCCGCTGAACTGCGACTCAAGGATGCTGGTTATGGTGAAAAGTCGCTCTTTGTACTGGAGGAGAATCAGGAGGAAAATGAAGAGGGTCAAGTAAATAGATTTTTTTTATTATCTTACAACTAATTTTAAAAGGTACCTCATTTAATTAACTGACTTGGAACGAAAGCTGGGGATGTTTTATTATTCACAGTTTGAAAGTGTGTTGTTAGTTCAGCCTGAGGCTTTCAAATGTTTCCAGCGTATTAGTGGCGTAGCGTTTAATAAGTTAGAGAGTACCGGTTTCATACTCGTGTTAAATTCATGTTGGCTTGTAACATCTTGCTAGGGTTGTCACCATTGTAAGGCTAAATGTACTGATTACAAGTTGCGGTTCTGTAAATCCATGAGGGGAAGCACGGGATTATGAAAATGCGGATTAATATAACTCTTCGCTCTTGAAAACTTTCATGCAACCGATTTCATTTTTAGCTTTAACTGGACAAAATACTTTCAAATGTTCTAATCAAGAAGATCTTATGGTCAAAGCGGTGCCAATCGCAACTTGGACTGTGCATAAATAGTTGATTTCGGCACTAAGAGCCTCGAATTTAACAATCCCCTTCCCTTTCCTCAGTAATTGTGATATTGAAAGCTCTAACTATTTGTCTTTATCGTATCTTTGGTACAACCTTCTAATGGATTTATTATAAATATTTATTCAAAATGAATGTCCTAACCAATTGTATAGATTAATAATGGTTAAGGGTCGAGCTTCGCTGTGCTACTTCTCAGCTCAATATATTAGTGTTAGTAAACACTTCCCTTCTCTGGTGTTATCTTTTTGATCTGTTTGTTTAAATAAGCCCAGGTAATTTTGACCAACTCTGGTATAGATATAGTCAGCACCTTAGTCTATTAGCATTTCACTGAGCTATGAGTACGGCTTCATTCTCTAATACTTAATCCCCCAGCATATCCTATGTTCATGTGTGCTTACCTATTTCATCTTATTGAAAATATGCGACAGTTGTAAATAGTCGTTATTGATTATTTCTCCTCCAGCCCAAGATGGAAGACGAAGTTCGAGCTGCACCCTGGAATACCACACGCGCCTTCCTTGCGGCTCAACGTGGTGGATGCTTCCTGGAACTTCACGGTCCGGCCGACCCAACCGGCTGTGGTGAAGCCTTCTCCTACTCAAAAACCTCGGCAAAACCTGGTGCTCTCTTTCGCCTGGCTGGTGGTGAAGCTCGAGGTCTCCTCAAACACAAAAATGTCACTGGTACCGATGCAGATCTTCGAAAATTGCGTCTTCGGGAGGCCAGAGAGATGCTGCGAGGTTTTGGTATTAGTGAAAATGAGCTTGCTACTTTTAAACGGTAAAATAATGGTTACTTTATTATTATAAGTAGCATGCAAATTGAGAGTAGAAGTCAAATTGGTTTGGTACTTTAAATGTACAAACAAAAGATTACAAATCTAGCATTTTTTTACAAACTGGTTATACTTACGGAGGTCTTTCGATTTGATCGGTCCTTCCTTTTTTGGAATTTTCCTACCTTTTCTAGATAATCTACTTTCATTTCGGCAGTCATTGCGAAATATCTATTAAAACAGATACATTGATTCTAATAGGCGTGTTGTTTTCTTAGATACTCTGGAGTTTGGTTGTTAAGCCGTCTCTAGGGTGAAGTTTAGTCACCTCGGGGTATACTTTAGAGACCTACTACTGATAGCAGTAGGAAGCGCTGTTCTTATACCACAGGATTATGTTTTTGGGGTTTCAGGAGTATTACTATGAACTGATATGATATTCTGTGCTGAACGAATGTCAGAGCTACAACTTGCCTTGTTTCTTTTTTATTAATTAATAATACTTTTACAGTTTGATCATATTAGGCCACTACTCCAACCAGGTTTCATACTTGTTTATTATTATTTTAGCAAGGCAAAGAATTTGAAATTCTTAATTTAAGTAAGCAATTGAAATCGTTTAACGGAAAGTCCAATAAATGGTAAAGAGGAGGGGATCAAGAAAGAAGCTAAAAACGCCAAGGTATCAAAGATTCTTACCTAATGTGATTTTCGGATTGGGGTTGTACTATGTTTACTTCCAAAATTCAACTTTCATGAATCATCACCTGGATTATTCAGCGAATTCTTGTCCACAATGTCCATTGCTTACTGACCAGAATTTTAACTGTGATTGCGGGTTTTGCTACTTCAGTTCATTTTTTTCCCCAAATGAGCTTACAAGATAGTGAGCAGTTTACATGATATTAATGTGACAGAGCTAAGATAGCGAAAAATTTTAACAGAGCTTGATGATCATCGTTCGCGTAAGGTGAATTCCATTCTTAGCAATTCCTTGCATTATGGAAATTCGCTATTCTTTCATAGAGTGGCCTACCGAACAATTCTACATAATTTACTTTACAAATGTCAGTGTTATATGTAGCTGTTGCTATTTCTTTTTTTAAAATTCAAATAGAGGCATTAGATTGTTTTAGAAAGTTCAGAAGAGTAGTTTGAAACATCCATCTATTCTTTTTAACTTAAGATGATGAAATACTCGACGCAGTTTGTTTAATTCATATCACCAGTGTTGCACGGTGATTAATGTGCCATTTTTTTCCAGATGGGAAATAATCGATATGGTTCGATTCACCTCCACAGAACGTGCTAAGCAGGGTGAGGAAGAAGACACGGCAAAATTCGCCCGTGGCAACCGTCTTTCAATGGCTGAACAAATCCGCTGTTACCGAGAGGAGTGTCAGCGTATCTTTGACCTCCAGAATCGGGTTCTTTCCAATCCCGAACTTCTTTCAACAGACGAGGAAGACGAAGAGAAGAGTTCTGAAGATGAGGATGAGGACGGAAAACATTCGAAAACAACTATTGGGGGGATTAAAATTTCCAATCTTCCTTCGACTCAACAATCGGCGAGAAATGTGCAATCTCTACTATCGAATAAAATCACATCGGCACAGTTGCATCAAAAGCAAGAAGAGGCGGAGAGGGAGGACTTGAAACGAAGCGTCGAGCTCGGAGTAAGTGATTTTATAAAGGTATGTTGCCACTGGTATGATCTAGACTGTCTCTACAATTCTACTAGGTGTCTACAGAAGTTACACTGTGGCTACAGTTGCTCAAATTCGGGAAGATGGAAAGAAGGGAAATGACGGTCATACGATTGTTGATTTATTAAGGAAATGAATTTCCTGATAAGGAATTGTTTACGTAGGAATTGGTTAGTTAGTAATAGCAGCAGTGTCGAGATTGCATTCTCAGGTACGAACTCAGAAACCCCATAGTCACCAGGTTATTTGCTTAATGAATATCAAGGTATGGTCAATTGGTGCGGAGTTTGAGGTATGACATCACCATTGCTTGCGGCAACACCAATGTTCACAACTTTTAACCGTAAACAAAGCGCCTTTAAATGGAACAAGAATAATCTAAGTAGTCAAAAGGGGGAGGGGGAAAGGGGAATCGGGTATCAGTTATGAATTACATTATGGGATTAAAAGAGACCTCATTTGTAGACTTCTTTGGTTCAGGATGTGCAGTTTCAAATTAATGGACACAGTTCATTGCTTAAAGCTCCAATGTTCTGAATCTCCTTTCCTCTGGAATGAATCGATACCCCCGATATTCGGAGGTTTTTAAGCAATTCATTAGTATGAATGGCTGGAAAAACTATGTAAGCTCTTATTTTCAGCTTCTTTCTTGCCCATTTGAAGAAAAATATATCTGAAATTTGCCGTGGTTGACGAATCATCTGCAATTCCTCATTGAAATGCCTTCTAACGGTGAAAAATTGCAATATTTTTACCTTGTCGTTGGTAAGAAATGTAAATAATCTGGGCGGTTGATCATACCATTTCTAATGGTCAGAATACTAGCTATACTTTAAATGACAGGAGTTATAACGGATGTACTCTTCATTTATTAGATTCCATAAAATAGTTTTAACACTTAATGTCCGCAGAAAGTTTGATTATAAAGGACTATTTATTTATATTCTATTAAAAAAAGGACATTAGCTTAATAGAGCACTCAGCGAATTTAATTGGTCCAGAATGCGTGGTTTTGATAAGGCCAGAAGTTTGATGTTTTTTGCCGTAGGTAACATTGTTTAGATAGATCTTTATTATTAAACATCATATAGATTTGACAAGCAAGTTTGAAAAAGCATAAAAGGTTATATGAAGGATGAAATTAAGGACTATGAAGCATACAGATTAGAAATGGTGAGAGTAAACGGTCATTCACTTCATATCCACTTAGCTCTACCAGGAGCGATAGCGACCGATGACTATGTAGCCTGATCTAGCCAATAGCCACAATAACTTCTGACTTGGCTTTACCGTTATTTCGCTCCCCAGGCGTGGATAACTGGGGTGTGGGCCAGCTACTAGCGTGCTTTGTGGCTTCGATACGAATATATCACATTCCGTCCCCTTCAAAGTGTCGGTTTGCTTGTCATCGAAGGTGTGATCTTGCCTTTTTTAATTTCCCTCTTCTTCTTCCTCTCTCCCTCACGTCTAGAAAATACTGATGAAAAACAAGCGAAAACAAACTCCCCAGACATCAGCTACTCCCAATGCGCCAGATGGCCCAATTGAAATTCCCAAACCAGTGAAATACAAATATGGCTCCGAGTCTGCAGGTATCGTCCTGGATCTCCCCATCCCCCATCCCTCTCTCCAGAAAACCGTTCGTATTACACGCACCTATCGCAAGGGCACCCCCGAAGAGTATACTCAAACTGAGACCTTGCCATGGTCAACCCAGCTGGAAATCTACTTCAAAATTATCCAGTCTAGCAATGCCGATCAGATCCAGGCCTTCATTGGATCCGATGAAGAGTTCAAGGAACAGAAGAGGAAGGAGAAGAGACGCTTGCAGGATCAGATGCGTCGACAGAGAAGGCAACAGCAGTTCCTCGTTTCTAGGGGAATTTCTGGTCAGGGACCTTTAAGGGATGCCTCGGGTCGTTTGATTCCAATCAACAGACTCCCCGTTGCTCCGGGTGGTGGTGTTGTCCAAGTACCGATGTCTTCTTCGAGAAGGAAGAATAAGGTGGGAAATTACAAGATGCGTTGTGGTGCTTGTGGTCAGACCGGTAAGTGACTATTTATAGACTTTCTTCTTTATTTTGAAAGTAAGAAAATTTTTCATGTTTTAATCGTTTTTGGATGATTTTCAAAACTGATCATTACAGTTTTCCGCCGAATTCGTTCACCTCTTGAGAAGTAGGTAACGCATGAGAATGACAGTCCTCAGGTTTATAAGATCTGAAGCATCCAAAGCTCCGATTTTTGTTGTTTAAATTTTTTCCCATTAGCAATATAGTTATCTCTTCCGTAATGAGCGAACATTCATGCAAAACTAGGATCAGGGGGGCGAGTATGCGCATCTAATGAAGTTCGGATGTCGAAGGTCTTGCTTGACTTCAATTCTGAAAGCATTAGGCTGTCCACTTTGTAATATCCAAACGTTCCGAATGATTTGATGCCTGATTTTATGAGTGAGTTTATTCCGCAGTATTCTGAGCTTGTCGACCAGTTGATGTAATTGAAAAGTTAGTAATGACAATTTGATTCATTTGTATCTTCTTAAAGTCATGTTCAGGTAGATGAGAATATTAAAGGCATTTTAAATGTGGGAGAGGTCACCGTAGCTCACCCAAAGTGAACTCTAACACTTCTAAGTAGTCAATTTTATTGATCCATAACGTCGTCAATTTTGAAATGCCCCTTATTTCTGAAAGCTTTTTTAGTTTTAAAACTCGATAGTTTGCCTACTCTTCCATACTTCATTTTTTAAATACACGATTAAAATTTGAGTGTAGAATGAAACATTTTTAAAAAACACCATCGGTAGTTAAGTAGCAACATACATCAAGTTCGAGGTTACGAGATTGAGGCCTATCAGTGCACCTTAGATGATTGGAATAATCGACAGCACTGTTTCAATTTTTGTCTAAGGTGCTTCGTAACGTGAGTTTGGTTGCGATCGGTATTATTTTCCTTTTATTATGTTTTGAAAGCTTTCAATTGTTAACCCTAGGATTATTTAATGTTTCACTGTTTCAGGTCACATGAGAACCAACAAGGAGTGTCCAATGTATGGTCGAACAGACGCTATTGCTCCGCCTGTACCAGGAAGTGGTCGTACTGGTTCTCGTCGATCTGCAATGGATGTGCTGGCAGCACAAGATCACAAATCAAGAGCGGCAGCTCAACAGATTGGTGGGGGACCAAAGTATGCTCCATCGACCTCCAGTGATTTAAGGGAGGTCTCATCGAACGTTCCTGCCCCACGCAGTATTGGACATTCACGTCTCTCGGAGGATTCAGATGATGACTATGATGACGATCCATTCAGCAGACGGGATATGGATTATCCATCGGAGGACTCGAAATTGGTATCCCTTTTCTTATTTACGCTCCTATTGTTGTGATTAGAAGTGAAATAGTAACTTGCTAGGGCTTTTATTATATTATTATTGGGGAATTTTCTTACCTTTCTCGTGCAAATTCCCTTGAAGTGTGAATTTTTGCATATGCTGACGGGAATTGACATTGTTGGCTGTTTTAGCCATGCTAGCCCGATCTTTCGTATTATGATAGATTTGTTCTGGTCTTGATCTTTTTCAAGACCTTTTCTGGTTCGTCTTTGTAACAAAAAAAGCTTCGGGGTGTGAGAACTGGTAAGGCTTTTCACAGCACGATCTTCTTCGTTGAAGATGTGCTGTGAAATTTCCTAGAGGAATCTTCTGAGCTAACTCGTCAAATTTCGTAGAATATTAATGTTCAGAATCCATAGCACTGCGCGTAAGTTTAATTTAACAACAGATGTGAAATAAATGGGGATAAGTGAAGTTAAGAAAGTAATATTACTTATTAAGAATATTTGAGGTCACCAGTTAATCATTTTTAGTGAATCCAGTGTGACAGTTAGCTAGCTTATGCTTTATCTGGTTTGCAAAATTTATCGATAGGATTACTCGGTGATTGATTAAAGTAAAACACTGCTATATTTAATGGCAGTCTCTTATTTTCCGATTTAGACCGTCTATTCCATTGAAAGGCTTCCTTCTTCGGTTGAAAATTACTGGACGAAAGTGAAAGTGCTTTTTGCCTTTTCTACTACTGTTGCTGTTTAATTTTTATTGTTACGCGTTTTGCTCCTTGCTATTACTGCTTTTTTGTCACTCGGAAATATTCACTCTGAAATCCGGTAGCAGTTAATGTGTGTCTGCAGACCCAATGTCCATAGACCCATACTCAGTGAGCTAACAGATAAATAAATAGTAATAGAATGCCAGTTTCATCGTAAAAGACCTGTGGAGTCTTCTCTATGCTCTGAGTGGGCGTTGGAAAGCATGCATTTAACTATAAGGTTGCTATTATGGTGCCCAATCCGCTCTCAGTATTTAGGAAGAGGAAGATATTCTCGAATCTCACCTGTTTGGAAACATTCGGCCATGGCTGTTTGTTATTGTTCATCCTATTTTCTGGATTCGGCCGATGAGTGGGTCTAAAATCAATATCATCTTGTCCAACAGATGATCACATTATTTACCATCCATTATCGGTTTGATGGACTAAAATTTTCCAAGTCCACTAAGGCAAAGGTTAACAACACTTGATTGGTAGAAGGAAGGCATATTTAAGCCGCTCTTAAGGGAAATTAACATTCTACCGCTACTCTTGTTGATTAGAATTAATCAATGCGGTTGGTCACTGGATGTGCACCTATGGGCATTTAGTGACATCTGAGCTGGCAGATGTGCGTGTTGATCACGTTTTTAATTTTCTGGTTTAACCAATAATTGCTTATCTTTCGCCATCTGCGCACATTGTGAACTCGAAGTTATTGTCTATAAGAATAGTAAAGATCTACAGTATAAATCAAATTTGAATTTTCGTTGGTCAAGTGTTACGGGTTCTAGAACCATCGGTGTATATCCAATGATCTGGATGACCAATTTCATCATGAAAGTCATATTTTAGAACGGGAGTTTCTTATCAGGATGGTTTCTCTACTCTACCTAGCATCATGACTCTGCATTGTCACACGGTTAATTATGGTGTGATGGTTAATAAAGAGTGGTTGTCGACTTAGTCATAATGAGATTATGGCTCATCGATTAGAATTACTAACTACACTTGTTAATACTGTTTGGGAAGGGAGTAGTTGAATGTGAGTTTCTCAAACTCGATTGTTTTCCTTTGTTCAACGGACTTGATTAATTTTTGGTTATGGTTCATGACTTCTTTACATAACCTTCCAACGTCTTGTTAATTACTTTTCTTCCTTTCCTCCTTTGTAGCAAGAGGATAGCCAAAATCAATCACATGATGGCTTCGAAGGTCCAATTGGCAAATTCAAAATAAGCAGACGTGTGTTGGAACAGGTTGAATCGAACACTCCAAGAGGTCATCGTGGTAGTCGTGTCTCAACCACGGAAAGGGGTGGAACTAGTTTAGGTACAGCTCGTAGACGAAGTACTGTCGCTAGTGCAGCTGATGATGACTATCCCACAGCGGCGATCAAACACCGGGGGAATCGACGTCGTATTGATCCTATCGTCTCTATCAATCATATCTTTGAAGAGATCTACAAGGTCAGCGCTCGCTTTTTATTAATTGTAGTGTTAGAGTTATCAGTTTAGGATAGAGGAATCTGGAAAGCTATCACTCTTCCATTTTATGCCTACCATCTTTGACACAAAGCGAGATAGAAAGAAGACGGAGAATTGCATTAATGCTAGGAAACTTGCGTGGGGTTCGGGCGACAATCGATTGATTCAAGCGTCGTGCACTAGGGCTGAGTGAACTTAGAGGCGGGTGATACGTACCACCGTTCGCGTACGTGAGCTCTAAAGATACATCCTCACGTATATTCTTGCGGGAACGAACGTCATATAATCATTTGCGTTAGGGCATTAGAGACGTCTTTCCCGTAGCTGGTAGCAGGGGGGTGGTAGAAGAAGCTACAGTTTAAGAGTCACCAATGCAGGGTTATCATTTCCCGTGGTAATACAAATAAATCGAATAAATATAACCACTGGATAACATCTGAACTCGAAATAGCAAAATAGTCCAGCAAGGTATGAACCGAATGAAGAGGAAGTAGGTCATACTTTAATTGAATTCTGGGAGCATTGGATTGCCCACTTCATGTACAAATGTTCTAAATTATTAGTCCTTATCACCAATTATCGATCTAGCCCCAGTGACCATTATGACTCTATCAATCCGTCCATACCGGTAGTAGAAAGAAAACAGCTTCTTCTTTAATTGATTACCAGTTACGAATATGAGACCCCAAATTTTCAAAAAAATCTATTGCCGGAGGGGCGATTTCTGTTCGTAGAGTTTTTATAAGTCCTACTCATTGCGTCGAAAATATTGGATCCCACTTCGCATCAAACCTTTTTCCGTTTCTTTTCAACAGGGTCTAATTTTAATCCAAGGCTCTAAGATGTTTATGCATCCAGTGAGTAAAAAGGACTTTCCCAACTACTATAACTTGATTGAGCACCCGATGGACTTGTCCCAAATTCGCATGAAAATCAACAATAATGTCTACCAGACGCGACAAGAGTTCATGTACGATGTGAATTTGATTCGGGAGAACTCGGAGAAGTTCAATGGACAGCACTCGTCCTTCACGGAAATAGCCTCCAAAATGCTCTCTTTCTTGCTCGAATCCTTTGCCCAAAAGGAGAATAAATTGATGCGCCTGGAGAAGTTGGCCAATCCACTAATGGATTCAGACAGTCGAGTGCGACTGGGGTTCTTACTTCAACAGGTTGTGGATATTATGCAAAATTTCCCCAATAGTCGAGCCTTTCATCTTCCAGTGGACAAACGTCGTTATACCGTGAGTGGAATTGAATAATCGTAGATTTTCGGTTATATTACACTTATATTTAAAACACTAATGTAGTCTGTGTACGTTTTGTTTCGTTTTTAAAGTGTTGTTCCTTATCCAGCTTTATTTTGAGATTTTCCTATCATTTTTGGGTCTATTGAACCTCACTAATTTCGCAAAAGAGGAGAGCGTTTGGTTTTTTTATTCGTGAATGTTATTAAGGAAACAATGTCTTTACAGATCTTTCTGGATGAGTACATCTTTACTCATTAATCTCTCGCGAAATACCCAACACTTGCTCTTATAAATCTCTAAATATGGGGATTAACGTAACGTGACCATTCAAACCTTTTATGATTTTAATTATCCTGGGATAGGGCAAATGCGATCGATACATTTCGTTGAATTTGCCGTTGTAACTTCTTTCTATAATTCTGGGGTGTTTCTCCTGCTTTTCGTATACAATTGAGATAAAAAGGGATTTCGCTCTTCTATCTCGGATCGCTTGAGTGTGGAATTAATTTGATTGTTTATTTTTAGTCAGGGAAAAATTCTTTTCCTCTGCATGCTATTTTTACCTTAGCTGTATTATTAAAACCCTGTCGCTACTGGTATAACGGAACATAACCTCTTATACAATCTAGACTGTTCAATGGTGTATATTTTGACTACGGCAGCTCAAACTACGAAGGAAGAACTCAAACGGCTGTTTACCCCTACATTATTAAGAGGTACAACTGTATTATGTAGCCTGGCTGGCCAGTAAAATAGCAGACCCATTTCTAGTATCGAGGAACGAAATCCATCCACAGAATTCTGAGTTTCAATCAAGGCAGTGAAAAATTCCATTAGACTTCTTATCGTCATGATGTTATATGCGTCTTCTTTGTAGTTTATTTTGCTGGTTTTTCGGGGTTTTGTTTCAGGTCAATGCTTCATAGCTTATCAGAGGCGTATTCTTCTTTGTTTAAAATTTATTTTTTGGAATCCCAGAAGTTCTTCACACATCATTACAATTGTAAGAACGCAATCTGATATGTCATCTCTCAATGTTTAAAAAAATACCTTAATTTGCTTGGAAGGTTGTCGAAAGTTCTTATAAAGTGTCAATCTTACTAATCGTTCAATTTTCCAGTCCATCCTGAGGCTGCTTAAAAATACTTGCAAGTTTACTGTTCTGTTTATGGCGTCCACGGTATATGATTAGCGCCTCCCACTACCAACTAGGACATTGAAGCATTAAAACTTGACAAAATCTACATCTCCAGCCAGTTGTCTTCAATCTACTTGAAGTTAAAAACGAAAAAGTGCCCGAATACGTTTTATTGGGTTATTGGAAAAAGGGATTGTACTTTAGGTGGGAAAGTTTTGACGAATAGCTACCTAGATTGAGGTTATTCATCAAGTCTAAATTAATTTCGGAATAAAATACAATACTAACCCTTTTTCTTATAACCCTTAGGACTACTACGTAAAGATTGCCAATCCAATGGACTTGGATACCCTGAGACAGCGAATCAAGGCGAATCGGTACAAAAATCGAGAGGAATTCATGAGGGATACTGACCTCATTCTTTCCAATTGTATTCAATACAACGGACCAGCGAGTAATCTCACCAGCATTGCTACCAACATGCTCTCTGCTGCTAGAGACAAACTCGAAGAGCAGCGCGAGCTCCTTGATGTGGTAGAAAAGGATATTTTAGAGTAGGTTTAAGCTTTATTTTCTGATATTAATTTTCGACAAGCTGAAGTAAATGACGTGGTTTAGTTTTGTCTTGTAATGCTTGTAAGAGAGCATATTGGAACCATATATAGGGTTTTTTTTCAATTATCATGGTTTCTCTTTATGACAATGAACCTTGGGGTTTCTCGGACTTTTTTTAAGTGTACAGGTTGATAGGTAACTTCTTACTCTAGAAATTAAATAATTTAAGTATTTATGCTTCCAATCCCATTTAGAAAAGCGTTTTCTAATACTTATCTTGGGTAGAGGGGTAACATTATGGAACCTTTCTGGTGAGAAGCTCGCATTCTATCACCCCTTTTTTAGCTAATTTCAACCATTCGCTGGGCATGAGCCGGTGGGTATCGGACCCGTGACCTCCAACTCCACAGAGAAGCACGTTACTGCAGGGCCATTGGCGCGAAATATAATGACTAATCCACGCGTAATCTGAAGTTTTGCAAGCGAAGATTCTCTTGTGGTTTCTCAAATTACTTGGAACTCCATTATAGAACCTGTGACTTGAGTTTTGCATAATATTTCTTGACGGTCTTTCCATCGATATGAACAAATAAATCCGTAAAAATCCATCACATTTGCTCTCGATCTGCTACTTTACGAATTTCATAATATGCCGATGATTTATCACCTTGTACATTTAAATGTCTGGAGTTATTTTTAAACCCCCCCATATCTACTTGTTTCGTCGAGATTCCATTGAATACATGGTGGTGGTAAAAATCGGTAATCAATGTGAACCTCGCCCACAATATTCACGAAACGTGTACTTGAATACACGGAGATATTGAAATCGGCTTTATGGCATCTACAGTTTAAAGGGCGAGTGCCAACACACTCGTTCTTTTTGACATCGTCATAACTCTCATTTGTACCTTGTTCAATGCTAATGCTAATGTTAAATAGAATAAACTCTTCATTTTGCATTCTTCGTTTTTTTTTCTTTAGCCATTTGGAAGATTTAGAGGGCCGCAAGGCAGAAGAAGGTGGTGATGCAGATACCCCAGGACCTTCTACATCACGAAGCACTTGGAAGAGACCACACCCTGAGCTCTCTGAACCCTCCCTACCCGGTGATGAGTTGTCCGCCCCAGAAAAACGGCCCAGGATCGCCCAGGAAGAGATTGAAGGTAATTGTATTCCCTTCCTTGGATATACGAGATGGTGTTGAATAGATTTATTGATTAAAATCTCTCTCCCTTTCCCGTTCACAGAAAAGTCATATACAGCCAGTCCCCTCACAAACTATACCCATGAAGATGACTACGAGGAACACCATTCAGAGGCCAGTCAACGACAACCAATCTCTCCTTGTGGAGCCAGCACTTTTGCTGATGAGGATAGTAGAGTAAGTTGATACTCCAATTCTCCTCATTATACCCCAAGTTATGATTCTAACTTTGTTCATCTGTTACAGTTCTCATTTGCCGACCACGCTAGCTTGGGTCTCGCACCAGAAGATTCACAAGTTGCAGACGCCCTGAGATTGAGTTCCGATTCTGAGGATGAGAATGATGATATGTATGATCAAGAAGGTGGCGAGTTGATGGCAATGGATGACACATTCAATGCCCCCACGGAGATATCAAATCAACATCCTCAATACATGGTTGGTAAAACCGGCGTTTTTAATATTTCTACTAAAATGATTTAAGTAACCGTTATATCGATCTCGACAGCCTGATTTGGATGACGATCGTGCAAATGACGGTTATGAGTCTCATTCGGTGGATGGATCCCATTCTCAAAGTGGTGGAGATGAGGAAAATTCTTCAAATCAGAGTCATCAGCGTGTGGAATTCTTTATTGGAAGTGATGAGGAGAACTCGAGTTCGGGAGGGTAATTTGGGGTTTCCAGCCTCTGGATACCATCATGTACAGATATATATATATATATATATTTTTCTAATGTGTATCAACTCTCTGTATAGGGAGAGATGTGCAATTCAGCATTTTTTAAATTCCAGAAATAAATCATTATCACCTCGAAATGTGCAATTATGTTTCTTTTTTGGTTATTGGATATCTGATGATAGTTACATATACTGTTTTCTGTTTATCGTTAACGTTAGGGCAGTTAGAAGTAGACTAGGGAACCATTGTAGTTTATTGACTAAAACATTGTGAATATATGCACCTATGTTCTATTTTCTATGTCTCTCCCTCATGATGATTGGCTGTTATGGGTGTCCAAGCGCTCACTTGTATCTTCTATGATATTTTTTGGAGCTTGTCTGCGTCCATTGATTAACCTCTGCTATATCTAGCAGTTCTGATTACAAATGACTCACTTATCAAACTGATATGGTTATTTAAAGCTGGGATGTTAGGATAAGCGGAAGGAAGAGAGAAGGCTTTTTCTAGTTTATTTAACCTTATTTAATTGGCACGTGTCATGATCGTTGTCTTTATTAATACACTGATTATGACAAGTAAAATGCTATACAGACTCCATTTTTACTTGTTATACAATGAAAGTTTGTCAGTACCGTAATGATCAGTGCACATGTCGATAACTAGAAGCTACAGATGAGATACCCATTCAGTTGAAGTCGTGGATCAGTGCAAGTTACCGCAACATTATCGGTAAATATAAACTTCCGTCTAAATGGTCAAGTATATCATTTTTGCATAACTGTATACAGTCAATATGTGATCATCATACATATTGAGAATAGACTATGGCTTTGAAGTCACCAGCGAAAGATAAAGAAATTTTGGTAATCCGTCACCCTCCCAAGTTTCTACGAATAACTCTATTAAAATAAGGTAGGAAGCAAAGACTGCGGTGTGGATACTTGTATTAAGAAAGACCAATAAAGACTGGTAAACTGAAAGGTGTATTGTTAGCAAATTTAGAAAGGAAGCGTTAGTCATAGGTCAAACTGAATAAAGTTAAACTAATCCCAAGTATGATTACTTTTAATAGATAGAACAAGTAAAGCTAGATAATCCTTCATAGAATTAATGGTCTTTCTGTGGCTGGCAGGACACAAGTGTCTTTCACAATTGGGAAAACCAAGGTTGGGCTGGACAAACGAGTATTAGGGATTATGAATGAATGATAAGGGAGAGGAGAAAGGAATAGAATGAGGAGTTGGGAGGAAAGTGGAAAGTGTTAGTACTCAATGAGGCCAATCCAGATTGTGAGAAAAATGGATGAATGTAGGTACGGTGAGGGAGATGCGTCGTTTCACGACCAATGTTAGCTGATAAGCAACCAATCAAAAATCACCAACAGAAAATTAGGTATGAATATTAGCGCAGACAGAGTCATTATGAGAGATAGGTCAAACCTAAGAATTATAATGCCCAGATACTACTTAATATCTTCTCAACCACTTAAGCGGGTTATATTTAGGTTCATTTGGAGCCATTAATTTCAATTCTCTTTAGAAAAATAATATGAAATGATACAGTTTGTTAATAAGAACAATGAGATAATGACTCTCTGCATTTTAATTGCCAGCCCCAGTTGAAAGAAACATTTTCAAATACCCATCTTGGAATGAGAAGTGGCATCCTAGATATCGTTCCTCTATTAATTAGATAAAACCATGCGGTCTGTTTGTTAGTCTGTCGCACATTGGTCACTACACAAGCTTAATATAAGCGCCACGGAACAAATTGCCATATGTTCAACAGCTTAAAAGTCTTACAGAAAAGTCATCATTTGGAGAGAATTTATCAATTATTTTAACTTAAAGTATTTTAGTTAACATTTATCAGAATTTACCGGCTTTTACATTTAATTGTTCTTTTCGTTTAAATTTTTCATTGGAAAAACTCATATGGAAATCGTGAGAAAGATGAAGTGAGTCAACCTCGTCACTAAACTTCTTTTTTCTTGACATCTTTCGTAATTAATTTTATGCTTATGAGATCCTTCAAAATCTTGCCTTTTTCATCGGTTTCTTTGTCCATTTATCATTTTTATCTCCCTCAATGGAATACAAGTATGTATTTTTGCGTTGACTGTGGGAAGTGGGGTCTAAGTAAGATTTTATCACAGGACATCTGATAGACAGGGCAAGCTAGAATAAAAGGGCATACAGATCTACGAAATTATGGGAGATGGACCAAGAAGCATTAAAAGATCCAGGCAAAATACAATTTGAGTGATTGCTAGTGAGTCTTGCTAAATTTAACTGACTTCTGACCATGACCTTACCTTTTGCTCACTAGGAAAGCCTATCCGTTATTTCGCCAAAAGGAAGTGATTGGCACATTCGTCCACACTTCGTTTGAGGAAGAGTGAGCGAAAGCAATCATCTTGCCCCAATGGTCACTACCATATCAATCAGCATGGATTTGTGGCTGAGTACATCTCAGATCCTAGCTTCTTATTGCTCCACTGTACGTCCACTTTGGTTTGCGTGCAGGTAAGATCTTCCCCAATAGGCTGTGCAGATTGCGAGTTTACTTTACTTCCAACTCTTAGGTAGTAGCTCGCTGTTTTGTAGCACATATATTTGACTTTATTATTAATGAGAATCTTTAAAGCCTTTCCTTATTCAACACGTCCTTTATTCCCTTGCTATTTTCATCACTCTCTCTACAAAATGCATTTACTCTTAAACATGTTCAGGCTTTCCCATTGGCTTAGATGGATGAAACAGTTCTTAACATTTCAGCCTGCTCTGATAAAACTTAGATCGTACTTTTCTCTGCCCCTTTAATGTATTCGATGTTGGTAAGGGGTCTTAGCCGTTCATTTCTCCCACATCTTAATTTGTGGTTAGCAGTGTCAAATTTTAATATTCCTTATTCAGGATATAAGGACATATCCATTAAGAACTTTTATTCTGTTTATGGCAGTCAAGATCATGACGTGATAAGGTGAACATTTAGGTGTGCCTCACTTGGGAATTCGAACGGATGTATCCTGCAATTTATTACTACTACCTAAAAGTTTAAGTATGTTTTGTTTTGTTACAAAAAAGATGAAATAAACTGTTAACACTCTCCTAAGGTGCAGCCTCTCTATACTTTAAATCCCGGTCTGGATGCCTTCGTTGAAATAGAAGGTTATAATATGATTTCTGTTATCATTATTGCGCATGACGAAGCACTGAAACAGTAAAAATGGTCATCAAATTATCTACAATGCTTTTGATTTGATGTAATGGCATATCGATGGCTTCCATTTTAACATTTCGAAGATCACAGTTTTGTTGAACCTTACTCTGTTCATTAGTGACCTTATACCCTAACTGCGGTTAATCATTACATTAAGTTGCCTGTATGTAACTCATCCTGGGGCATGTATTTTGTCGATTTTCTCACATTATGAAACACTTGCAATTTCAAGCTAACGCAGTCTCTCTTAATAAATGTGTCCCACTAAGTCTGTCAGTTCCCAGATTATTAACTTAGCAAGTTTTTTCTATTTTATGACTCTTTCGATGACTTCTAAGTTGCAATCTGCTTTTGATAGGTTCAAGAACCATCCGAGTGCATCTTCCGCACTGATTAACAATGACCGATCTAGTATTCAAGACGAACACCGAAAGACCTTCCACTAACATGCTTGGGAATTTAATGTATTACTAATTAGACCATTTATTTCAAATGTGACATGGGTTTCATTTGGGTTGCACGTGTTAAGACTTGGAGATGTGGTATAACAAAGAAAGCGTTTGACTAATTGGGTTTTCATTAGGTGAAAACGGGGTGAGAGTGAGGAATATTAGGGATCCAAAACGAAGACAGTGCCTTGTTTACAGTAAAAACAATATACCTAATTGGAAGGGAGTTGTTTGAACACTTGCAGGATGTGGAATCCATTTGTCAAATGGGAGTGGACTTAAAATGAGAAATCTCTGGAATCATTCACTATATACGGATATTATTTGATTCTCTAGTAGAATAGATGACAAGTTTCCGAAATTCAAGCCGAAATATTATACTAGCTACCCTATCTCAGCTATTTTAAGCGTGCAACCTGCTGAATATCATAGTAAATAATACTGCTTTCACAACCCTCGAAAGAAACTGCAATCTGAGGTGACAAGACCAATTTTTCTCGATAAAAACTGGTCATTAAGCATTGAGCAACGTAGACAAGGATTCATCGCGAATGATAAAGGATAAATTTGAGAACATGTGCTGCACATCTAATCCAAATTAATAATACTAACGGAAAGTCGAAACTGAGAAGAATAGCCTAAAGGCTGGCATGATTATTTAACCTTTCCATTTTAAATTATTCGTTCCGATAATCTTTTGTATTCCCCTTATGGTTGCCCTCATTTTCATTCAATCCTCTTACAACTGTATAATACTTCCTGCCAAACCTATAAAAACGTTCTTATTCCATTTTAAAAGTTCGGATAATGATAGGATTTGGAGACATATTGACTTTTGTGGAGTGTACAACGCTACCAAGGCTGATCAAAGGGATCTCGCGTGCCCTAGAACATTCTGGGGAACGTGCACTTGCTACCACTTGCGAATCGAGCAAGCTTAGGCGTGTGTGTAGAGACCTCCCAGACAATCAATTATCAATACTCGTTCAACATATCGTTGAGTGTATTCAGAATTGCTAAACTTTTTCAGTGGACTCTTTCTACACCACACCTTCTGTGTTCTCACTACTTTGAATGCAGCTTAGGTAATTATGGGGGCAACTTATATCAAAGTTCTCTGATAGAAGTTTGTTACACAAGTGTGCAATTAATTTGGACTTCTAAGAGGAAAAATAAGGTTTTAGCCAAGTGCTTATTTGTGTAGTATCCACTGCACTTTTACATACATCAATTTAGTAAATAAATATGTGAAACAAACCTTTTCCGAAATATTTGACTATTCTTTCTCCGAGAGAATCCATTTATTCCAGTTATACTTCAGTTTTTAATACAAATTTCTTTCGTTTGTTTATCAATTCTCTTCTTTTAAAAAGCTCTTAGTCATTTTTAATCCATTTGAATCAAATGCACCTTGATATCTAATTTAATCTCATTGTCAGTGCTAATGGACTTGTCAAGTAAATTGCAGCATGAAAATGCGATTTTAATGCATTTATATCGGAAAACCAAACGAGTCCTTTGATCTTCCAGCGCGCCATAATACTTCTGTTTAAATGATGATGACCTTACAGTATTCTTCCCTCCCCCAATCTACGATATCAAAAATGCAAGAAAATTCCCATAATTAGATCTGAGCTGCATAGGATCTTCATCGGCTGATCTTAAATGACAGCGCAGGATACACAATAATCGTGTCTGTGCGGTCGACTAATTGGAAATGCCAACAGAAATTACGCGCACGCAATTAGCGTCAAAATACATAGAAGCGTCGGCGCTACACTTTCATCTCAATTAGTCTGATATAAACCCTAATCCAAAAGATTTATTCAAAACAAAGTACATAATGAATAATGTCCGGAGTTTTATTGATTAACACGCACCGACAGAACCATTAATAAAAGTAAAGACTATATTGTCAAACTGGGATCGTGCGTGACAGTTTTCAGCTAGGTTGCAGTGTGGATTTGAGATTCGATAACTGAACTAAAAGCAGTACTTGTGCATTTGTGATCGCGCGGTCAATGTGCACAGCTACCAAACCGGAAGCTACGAGATCAGTAATGATTGACGCTCGTCCAGTGATATGGGCGGCCAACCGAAGTAGTTAATTCTGATCGGCAAGAGGAATACTAGAATAAAAATTTTTCAACAGAAGTGGCTAAATTTTACCTTCCATCTACCCAATGCTGATAACACATATATTAATGATTTCGTAATTCAACAGAAAATGTCAAGGGCAAGGAATATTGGGTAGGGATTTAAAGTAATCGAATTAGCAGTTTGATATGACTGCTTTAATCATGTTATTAAAATGACCAAATTGTACAGGTTTATCAAACAGAGGGACTCTATGACGCCTCATGCTCAGAACACATGCTGATGCTAACCGTAGGGTTAAGGAATATCGAAAGAGTTATTGAGCGGCCAATATTTAGTTCTAGTAACTTACAAGCAAATAATCATAAATCTTATGCCTGTTTGGGGAAGCAGAGACAAAGTATCACCAAGAGTCTTTCTGCTGAAAATTTCGAATTCTGTCATCCCGGACTTAACCAATGAGGCTGATCTTTTCGCTCACTGGGTACACGATGGCATTGAACCCATGATTCCTGACCTGGTAGACGAACACCTTAACCAATGTGTCAACGGAAAATCGTAGGCTTCCTTCAGTTATCGCCCAAAAATTGTTTGATGAATTTAAATAATTGTGAATTAAATCTGAATAAATTTCAGTATTTAGTATTTTCTTACGTTATCTTCCCAAAAGACAATAAAATGTGATTTTATAGTAAGTAGTTAGAACCTAACAGGTGCACTTCATAACCCATGTGATGAGTTGCATTCATGTGATTATTTTTGTTGAGAAACTTCAATGTATGAGAAAGATGAGATCAAAATAGTATACATTCTTTTCGGATGGTTAGGTAATAGGGTGAATGAAGTGCATTTTGAATCCTCTCCCGTACAGAGGGGAAACGTGAGAGATCAAAGGCTAGATTCGCCACATTCCAAGTTCAGTGGTCATGAGACCAGGTGCGCAGCACATAAAATGTCGATGAAAGAGAAAGTTAAGTTGGTAATTACTTCAACAACTAACTGATTTGACTGCACAAACTAATAGCAAAATGAGAGTAGCCTAAATGTGTATTCGCACAAACTAATTACTAATACGGTTTGACCTCACATAACTCTCATTGGGAAGTATCTATAGAGCAAAAGTATCTCAGAGTGGCCCTGATGAGAAATTCGCATTCTGCCACCTTTCTTGCTGACAATCCACATCAATGAATGCATTCAGAGTGGTATCAATCTCATGACCTCTGAAATGTCGGATCTGCTCGCTGATCACTCATACCATTTAATTCATTAAAGTTCACTCCCCTTTTACTCTTGTGAATGTGAAGTCATCATCGATGCATCCTTCTGCTTAATACAAGACGAAGTCTATTAAAGATTTCAATTCTATTAGAGAGATCTTCAAGGAAACCTCCTGTTCTCCATCTCATTATTAATCTCTTTGAATTTGAAGTAAAAAATAATAACACTGATTTTCAGTCGACTTCCAGTAAAAAAATAACATCCATTTTCAATAGATCTTCTTGTAATAATTTCAAATTTTATAAAAGTTAATCAAAAGTATATCTTTCAGTAAATTTATGCATAATTATTGCACAATTTCAGTTTTTTACCTATCCGAAAGCCGGAAAAATGTTATTTTCTATTATTATTAGCAAATTCTATTTCTTTGAAAACGCGATATAAACATGACCGTTAAGATTTTATCATTGCAACTAGGGGGTCAGAAGGAATTAACGCAAATAAAGTATGTGGCGCTATGCAGGGCGTATGAGAAGTCTATCTTTAACCGAAGGAGGCATTTTCTGTGAAAGTATGTATGCAAGCGATGAAACTTCTCCAACTATTTCAGGGATGTAAGTTTTACTAGGTGTTTCAAGTACAGGTAGTCCACTTTAATTAGTCAGTTTAGTTGTTCTTTATGATAATAGATAATAATATGATAATAATATTCAAAAATACTATCTGGAAACGGGAAGCTTAACCTTCATATTCTGGAGATTAGAGGGAAAATTGCTGAATATGTGACTTTAAGCAGCAGCTCCGTTTTCGAGTTTATAATTAACTTGTTTCCGAGATAATTGTGTCCAAATAAATTAGACGGATAGCCTTTAGTAACCCTGCTTACCAATAGCTATTTTGTCCTAACCTTCTACAGTGCTCTGTTCTATCCCATAAAAAATCCTTGACCTTCTAAATGATCTGATTTTCATATATTTAGCTTTTTCCGATTCTAACCATCCATATTCTTGTTTGCTTCCTCGGCGACCTACTCTTTCTTATATTATTATCTGATATTTTAAAGTCATTCCTCATTTGTAGTTCGCCGAGCATAGGAAAATAAGTTAAACGATGCCAGTTATATAACAGTGTCAATCGCCTTTGACAGTAAAAATTAAGTTAATCTAATATATTTTCTCTTCTCTCTCTTGTTTTAATAATCTAAGTCCTGTTATGCACCCTCTTCTTTTTGTCCTTACGCAATCATTCATCCAATAAACTCTAAACACCAAAGAGTTATTGATTTATGCGCCACCAACGGGCATTAGACAACCCACAGTACTTGGTAATTAACCTTTTGCTAGGTAAGCGACCGCATCTAAGCAACCGTAATTTCAAAGGACGAAGTCCACTTTAAAGTTTGACCATAAATCACCCCATAAAGTGCTGGTGCTTAGTAGGAGGACCTGTCTAAAGTACCTGCGTAACAGCACATGCGTGTCGGTGTGGTTTATGACACTGAGGCACGTGAATGATTATTCGTCGAATTTTTTACAACGTCAGAAAAGTTCACCTCGGTTTTTATGGCGACCATCCGCCCACGATACAACTATCTACGTTTGATATACAAAGTGATTTATAAAAAGTGCATATTGGAAAGTACCAATGACTTCTGCTAGCGACTCCAAGGGTTTTGATTACATTATTAAGGTTTATTTGAAGTCCCCTGGGATCCTTATGTCTGGTTCTAAAATCATATCTTCATCTACAACAACACATCCTGGTGTGACTGTTGATAAATGTATTTTAGTGGAGTTTTCACTATCGGAAATTAAAAAATAAAAGTAACTAAACACTTTATGGTAATATCTATTCAGAAAGATTTAAATATTAATGTATAATTTTATAAAATTAATACAGCATAAAAGCAAGATTAAATATCGCGATACATTTTAGTTCTCACTGAAGAATTGCTAGTTTATGTTCAAATAATAAAGATAACATTTCTATTCTAAAATCTTGTGGATTTAATACATTTAAAAATAAATAATTTTAAATATAGTATCTTTTATTAAATATGATATCTAAAAGGAACATGAATAAATATTCCAAATGATTTTTAATATCTAAAATATTTAAACAGATTTTTGATGTCATGAATTTTGCTTTGCCTGGATTTAAATATTTTGAAAATAATTTAATATCCTTAAAATTAAATTTTTCATGTGACCCTGAAATTCACTCTTCGAAAATTATAAACACGACAGATTTCTGGGGATTCGTAAATAGATTAAGGTAAGAAATTACTTAGATTTACCACGCGACATCCACGTGGTGATGGGGTGACAGTCATGAGCGCAAGACTATGTTGACACTCCAACTGACTGTCTGTTCTCATGCCCCGTTTTCTGTGGAAGTAGTACATCTGCAGAAAAACTTCACTAATGAAATTCACAAGGTGATGTAGGAATATAGGGATTTCAAATACATCCGAGATTGAAAGAGGTCTTTATTACAAATATCGGGTTGATGACATGTTTTGCTCCATCTTTTTCAGTACTTTCTACCCTGAAATCATCAGTTAACTTTAGAAGAAAAGTATGCAAATTCTCCGTAAATGAATGAGCATCCCATAAAATTTATAGCAATTTTTAACTTGTGTTTTAAATTCTGATTATGAAGACTTATTTTGATTTTCATTAAAGGTGTATATTTTCTCTTAATATTAAATTTAGCCATTTTTTGACGAATTAATTTGACCGAAACTAACTTCAAGTGTTTTAAGGACAACCATTTTCAGACGTTTTTTCGCAGTGTTCATAAAATTTTGCCTTATTTAAGGGTAATGATAATTACAGATGGAAACTTTATTTATCTCAGCTCTACTACGTTAACATTTCAAAGTTAAGTTGCAGGAGCGACCTTCATAATGGAACAACTGATTAGTAAACATTGAACGCCGTATCTATTCCTATTCAGGGGATGAATCTTGAAATTTGAATTTCGATACGTGAATTAAACTGTGGATAAATATAGTGCAGCCCAAATTCAAAGATCAAATGGAATAAGACTCTGATATTTTGATTATCCACAATATCTTTTCGATCCCCTTCTTTTGCTGGACTTTCTATTAACCGATTTCAGTAGCTCTCCGCAAATAAAAATTGAGCATTTTGCATTAATAATAATACAGACGATAGTATCGACCTTGAGCGAACTCAATTGATCTCTTCAATGCATAAAACTTATCTGCCTATCTCCCCTACCTGCTCTTTACTGTAAGAAGATTCAAATAAATCGAGGCAGTATGACCAACTGCGAAATTAACTCAACTCGTCACCAAGCTCCCAGTATCGTGAATAGAGTCTCACTCATGAGTCTGGGATTTAAGTCATTGAAATTAAGCGTTAGGACGTTATCCAGTGACTATATCGCCTGTGGGAACTCGAAGAACTTAGTTTACAAAAAACAAATGAATAAGACTTGTGATATTCTGTCATAATTACCTATTTATTATTGACTCCCGCTATTAGACTAATTTGATAATTCCCTTATTCAGGTGTTATTCCGTGATTTAAACTAGGGAAGAAGTTTCGCAGTAAAATGGATAACAATAATAATTGTGATAAGATCTAGATCAAGAACTGATCAGGGATTTTTATCCAAGTAAATTAAACGAAGGTTATTTTCATGCAACAAATACTAGATGTAATATTAAAATCAATTAAAATTAAACTTTAATCAAGTATTTTAAATAACAGGAAAATAGGAAATCAGCGAAGTGAAAAATACTGACATAAAATTTTGCTCCAATTGTCGCATTTCTAACACTTCGTTCATCAATTAAAGTATTCAATGAAATTATAATTCCAAATTTAATTTCACTAAATTTGATAAATTGACAGCTTGAAATAATTTTGGTGAAATCATTATTAGATAGTTTTTCACGTGTAGAAAGCACTTGGAATTAATTTAGCGTGTTCACCCCAACAATGGTTGCTACAAATTGGTAACTCTGTAAGGATTCACAATTTTTTATCTGTAATTGCAAACTATTTCACTGTTCCCACCTTCAATAGATTAAATATTCCAAAAGGTCTCTTATCCCTGGAGGCACAGTCCCGCGCTTACGAATAACCAGCCAGCTAGTGTGATTAGCCTGCCTTCTCAAGGATCCAACACCAAGGGCATTTGAGCTAGTGTATGACGTTCTCGGAAAACCGTTCATGATATCTTACAATGACCCCAATTCTGCTATCTTAGAGCGCATGGAGGAGCCAGAATTGGAATTCAGAAAGCGGCCTCGCAAGGAGCTAATGAATGGAATTGCTAAAGGACTGTAGCCACGAAAACAGATCATTCAGAATCGGAGCCTTCTTAAACGGAAAGCGATTATCCGTCGTCTAAAATATCACTCCAGAAACGGATTTTGATAAAGAGCAGCCCCATGCTTATAATCAAAAATGCTCTAACGAACTTCCGTCTATTGGTGGTGATTTCAACTCTGTATGAGGAGAGGAGCAGCACTGTTCGAACGACCAAGTGTCAGCTATCGGTAAGCGACGAGCAAGGCGAAAGAGAAACATTCAGAAACCTGAAGTGGGAAATCTTCCAAAAATACCTCAACCGGAAACAAAGTGTCGATATCCACGACAGGCTCTTCCATACAACTCCAGTACCACGCCATCAAGCTGCAACAGTTATCCGAACCGATTCCGGGTCTCTAAAACTTCAAACTCCTTCAAAAGCAGGCTTTTCAACGAAACAGATACTACCCCATTCACCTCCGTCTTCATAAATACTAGCTCAACACTCCCACCCCAGCATCTAAACATTACTTTCATTTAGCATGCATTAAAATTGTGGCAGGCAGCAGACAAATGAAGAAGAGTCTCAAGACAAATGAAATTATCAACACTGTGGTAAAACAACCAAAATTCTTTCTACTAATAGTGGAGGACATGTACGTTTCTCATGTCGTCATCAAGATTGAATACAGCTATCTACTATGCTTCCCCTATTTTTCCATTGATTGCTTGTTATTCATGACATTTTGATCACCTATCCTGTGTTCTCCATTTCTCCATTGCGGTTACCATTCCTGAAGTATTTTAGTCTACCGCCACATGCAAGGTTCGAGTTTCGTCATTTAGTTCCTACAGCCTCCCGAATAGTGAAACATTTGGCTTGAGCACAACAATTACACTTGGACCAATTCGCATCGCTTTAATGTACCTCAAAGTTGGGAGGAGTCTGGAGGATGACTCTATGCATTTTCCGAACTTATTCTTTATTCGTATTCTATATAGAAATATTTAAATTTTCATCCAGTGATGTCCTTATATCCCTTTGACCAAAAACCTCAACCTGTCATGTATAAACGTGTTTATCGATTTTCGCTTTCTGTAACCGCCCCGTTTCATTAAAAGTACGCTGCACTCACGCCCGCGTGACACAAATGATCTGTGGCTCCGCCTACACGCGATACACGCTCATACACACACTTGTCACTTACTCCCCCCCCCCACCCCCACGCTTCTACCTCATCTCCTCTATTGCTCACTCCTCCCTCGCTCACTTAAGTCGTCAATAAATTTTGGCCTAGTCACCTCTTGGTGCTGACTGTTATTGCTGTTGTTACCTGTTATTATAGTCTTAGTTCCTACAATCAAGACCTGGTTCGTTAGTTCCTACAATTTGCCACATGCCTCGTATGATAAAATGTCCTCTTTAATGACCTTAAATATAATGATCTTCTTAAACACTATCTGTAAATTTTTATTTATCAATTATTTATTTTGTAACTCATTTCTCGATTTTTAGAATTCGATTACATTTGGAGTCAACCTGAAATCAATATTTTTCGGGTAAATAATCCATTTTGCTCCAAAATATATTTTTACGGAACACATTATTTCTAAGTCAAAACAGTTTAGAAGTGCGCATAAATATTAAAAATTCACAAGATTGTCTGTAATTTTAGTGTTTTATCAATTACGTGGAATAAATGGACCATTTATTATAATTGGAGTTAATTCAATTGTCTGAAAATGTCATTAGGTTGTGCTCTTACGACGTCCCTTCTTCTTATTAACCAAAATTGGTAAATTAATGCGAATTATGAGTGTGTAGATAAAGAAGGTAAAACAGCTTTCTCTAATGAATTCCGATTCACCAACCTTCAATGTACCAGAGCTCACATTCGTTTTAAATAGGAAGAAATAAAAAATCCGACTATTAAACCAGTATTATTTGATGCACAAATATCATTAATAAATTAGCAAGTCTGATTACATTCATTTAATGAAAATCCTTATTATTTCTGTAAATATTTTCGTATGAGGAGAGAAGAGGTAGATTTCTTCATAAATTAGATTTCTGAAATTGCCTCCAAATTAAATCCAAAAGATAAACAATTTTTCAGATTTTCAGCATGGAAAGCAACAGAAATCGATGAATATAAAAAAGATAGAAAATATATTCTGAATAAGGTCAAATAATTAAGAGTCCTACCTCGTTTGACTTTTGGATCGAGGTTAGTTCACTGGTTCACGCCCGAAGTTCAAATTCAAGATTGGTCCCTTGGATTACTGCGCAAATTCTTGCCTGTGATGTTCGGTGCTCATTATCCGACCGGTGAATTAGAATGATCAGCCTTATCACTTCAGTGCATTATTTTGATTTTATGAATGAGGAAACAGAATGTTACCAGCTTACAATATATATAGCAAATTCATAGCTATGCCGGAGGAATTAGTTTCGAAAAAGAGTGGACAGATTTGGGCCACGGGATTCGGAATATTTATTTGTCCTCTTCTCACCCCTGAAGAGTATATTCTGCTACTTATCAAAAGATCTTTTGAAGAAACTCGCATTGAAATATGTCTATATACCAGGTTGTAACAGAAGTTCTGTCCAATTTTTGAACTCTGCGTTTAGGGCACGATTACTTCAATCTAGCTTCTTAATGTTGTATGCTTATCTTTGCTAATTAATAAAATATTATTTTTTCTTTCAGATCGTGTGATAATTATCGTTATTAATAACTATTTCCAGCTCTAGTGTACACTTCAAATAAAGAGCATATCAGACATATTTTAGTGTTTGAATTTTATCAAGGAAATACGGCAAGCTCAGCACCAAAAACACTCAATGACACTTGTGGAAATGATGTTGTGAATGAAAAGACCTGCAGAAGGTGGTTTTCTGCAGGTGGTTTCAAAAAGGATGACTTCAGCCTGAAAAACGAACCGAGAGCAGGATGCTCTAAAAACTCAATTCTGAGCAATTGTAAGTTGCATTGATGAAAATGCAATCTGCACTACTAGAGAACTGAGTTGAGTCTTTAACGAAAGCTGCTATATGGCCATATATAGGGAAATGAAAAGACTTGATTGCGAAAGTCTCAAAGGTTGGGAAATGGGCCAACCCACCCGATTTGTCGGAAATCAACAAGCAATAGAGTGTGACCTGTTGTGTTCCGCTTGAAGTTCACTACGTTCTCGTGAACTTCAGACACCTTTTTTAGACCGAATCATAACTGACGACGAGAAATGGATTCTTTACAACAATGTTAAGCGCAAAAGACAGTCGTGGCTAAGTCGTAGTTCAAGGCCAATTCCATTTCCAAATCGAGATGTAGACTGCACCCGAAAAATATTCTCTTGTGTATGGTGGAATTTGAAGGGAATTGTTTATTATGAACTAATGGGTGACAATGAAGTAATAACATCTGAAGTTTACTGTCAGCAGTTAACTCGCTTAAAAGCAGTTTTAGAGGAAAAACTGCCTTCTTTGATCAATCGAAAAGGAGTGGTTCTGCACTCCATGATAGTGTCAGACCCCACAATTCAAGAGCAACAAAAATTCTAGTTGAAGAATTTGGTTGGGAAGTCATGCATCACCCACGATATACTCCCGATCTTGTGCCAACCGATTTTCATTTTCAAAGGTCTACTTCAAGAGAAGAGGTCGAAATGTGGCTAGTTCCTTGTTTTCAGTTCAAACTGGCTAAATTCTATGAAGAAGGAATGAGAAAGCTTGTGGCAAGATAGGAAGATGAAATTAATAAAAATGGTGACTATGTTGAACACTAAATAAATGTATTTTTGACAAAATTGTCACTTTATTTCAAATTTAAAAATGGACAGAACTTCAGTTGCAATCCGATAGAAGGCTTGGTTGATTTAAAATGCAGTACAGTGCGCACATCTCAAATTTTAAGCGGTATGTCTTAAAAGATGGCTGGTCATCACAAACACCACAGATTATTAATCGACCTATTAATATCTCTAAAATGCTAGACAAATATTACATTCGATCGAATCTTCGAATAAATTTTTATTAGTTTTAATTATTTCAACCTTATATCAAGACATGACGCTTCTATATTTATTAATTGTAATAAAAATGGAAGAGGAAAGTAGAGAAGGAAACAAACGAGGTTAAAAGTGATCAAATTTTACGCAACGAATAAATTTGATCAATAAGAATTTAATTAAGCGCAATAAGCAAAAAATTACTTAATTAACAAATTATTCTAAATCCTGCCTTTTAATGAATTTATTATTAATGTCAGTCGCACATTTTGTTTAACCAAATCGGGGCAAAAATAAAAAAGCTAACTTAAACTGTTATTTGATGGAATAAAAGCAAAATTGTAATTTGTACATAAAATTAAAAACTAATTTACCCAGTTTTATTTTATCTAATACCCTTCCATAGTTTAAGCTCTGAGAAATTTTGACGCATTCCTGTGTACTTTTTCTGAATTCACATGGATAAAATCATTTTTAAGGCCATTTACAAGGATTCGTTTACATATGACTGTGTGAACTGCATTTTTTGCAGTTACCTATTGCTGTAGAATCACAGAGAACAAGTGTGTACATTCGTACTTATACAACACGAGGTGGAATGGATTTATTCTGCGAATTCTTTTTGATAAAAGGATGATAAAGAGGAAGACCTCCACGGGATCCTGCCATTTTTGGTGAATTGAATGTACTTTAGAAGAAAACGAGTGGGTAGGGATTCGGGAGTGAAAGAAGGGCACTTGTGAAGGGCAACGATAATTGTTGCAGTTTCAAGGTTTGTTGGGTATTAATCCAGTAGTTGCGAAATAGTTTGACAGTACTAACTGAAATGTTTATTTTCTACTTCTTGGAAATAGCTCACAGCTTCATTGTCTGATGTTCCAATACCCCAAATATCGGGTTGGCTGATTAATATATTCGGCTGTTCAGGACGATTTTGATACATTTTTCTCAAAGTAGCTTATATGATAACAGGTTGAAGAAAGTTGATATGGGTTTTAAAATGACTGAATTTAAATTCTAAGAAAAAAAAGCACTTTGTTTTAGACGAAATGATTTATAAAATAAATCATAACTGAATAACAGAAAATCAGGTTTAGTGAAAAAACTGAATCAGATTTAAGACCAACACCTCAGATTATTTAACATCGGTCCTGAACGAAGGGTGAGCAAGAAAAGTGCATTATGTGTTTGGACTCTCGGTGTCACTGACTCTTCGAAAGTGAAAATTAAATATAAAAAAATTCTACGAATTCCTTGACTTGTTAATTGTTTCCAAACCCTGATTGGAAATTAAATTTTTTTCCTAACTGCAATTTCACATCATAAAAACAAAACAAATTCTAGACAATTAATACCCCATTTATATCAGAACAAAACATGAATTTGTATATTTATTTCATAGCCCAGGGCACTGCATTTTACGTCAACCGGTGGGATTTGTGAAGTGCTTGCCAAGTTTCCTTCATTCGCTTTTCTTACATTATATTTTTATGCTAAAAATGTAGAAGAAAGCAAATTTTATGCATTTAATTTGACTTTTACAAATAAAAAATGATATAGTGTGGTGAAAATATGCCTCTTTACGAGGTGTAGAAGTAAGTTTTTCGTTAAATCCGCTAATTAGTAAACACAAATTAATTAGACAGATTGACATGTCTGCTACTATATTGGCTACATGAGGAGGAAATAAACTTATTATTAAGTAGACATTAGATTATCCGAATCTAAAAATCAACTGAAGTAAGACTCTTGATATCTTAACCTTATTTACAAATTCTTTTCGATCTCCTTCCCACTATCCCTTATTGGCCACTATAGAGCTTCTCTCGTTCAAATGCTTTTATACAATTAAAAAATTAAGACTCTTCTTAAAAGCAATCTCATTACATTGGAGCACTTTCAAGCTTTAAAACATCCAAGTGTATTGGTTGGAAAAATCTACGATAAAATCAAATCCGTTTATTTGAGGAAAGAGTAATCGCGCTTTTGTTGGAGTAAGTATGTGAGAATTGTCAAATATTTGCCCTAATGTCTCGATGTGGAAGATCTAAAATTTTTCGCACTGACAGAAATATTTAAATAAACCGCTTAAATTGAATTCTTTCGAACAGCCTTATTATTTTTCTTTTCATCCAACCAAGAAAGTCGACATTTTTTATAAGTGGATCACACTTTTTAAGGATGAAAAACAACGAAAGATGTGAACAAGTATCTAAAAGTGCTTTAAATCACCTTATTCACCTGAGAATGTAAAAATTTTTCCGTAAAATTGCATAAGTGAAATTTTTACTTACGAGAGGACTCTGGTTAGTTTTATTGTGCCATGATATCAGCGCTATTCCCAACTAGAGACTAGTCTCAACGGAGGGAGAAACCTACCGATATTACATTTTGATTCAGGCAATTGTATCAAAGTGTCAACCAGCTCTGGACATGAATAACGTGAATCCACCTAGAAATCGGGGTCTAATCATAAAAATTGAACTTTGGAACATTAGAAGCGAAGTTGTCAACAACAGACATTAAGAAATATGGAGGAGAACTGATAAGTGGGCGTTTTTACTCTGATATAGTTTTCTATTTCTACTCAAACACCTTTCCTTAGACTTTTATTGAGCAAATCTACTCTTTCCCCAATTTATATGATTCTTAATAATTAAAAATTACTAATCATTTGTTTTTCGGTGTGCAGATTTTAGGATTTGAAAGCTATATATCGAGTCAAATGAATAATCATCTACTAGATATTGAATTCAAGCCGTCTCTTCAGGAACCTTGAATATGAAGAGCAAATTGAAAAATTCGAACTTCTTCTTCCTTTGAATTTACTCTTTCTTCCTAAATTTACTCTTTATATGAGCAAACCTTCTACCCCATATTTGCGTATTTCCCATAACGGGGAATTACAACACAATAATCTTCTTCACAAATTTAATTTCGAACACAAACGTTTGATTATCAGTATGGTCCAATAAAATTATAAAATTTACAATATTTCAAATAATTCCCGCAATGGAAAATGTATAAGTGATTTCTCTTTTTGATACGCTGATATGCAGACTCACTTCATATCTATCAGAAATATCATATTTCTGCAACTTTATCTATGAAATTTCTGTCGTAAGAATGTAAAATGTTTTAAACCCAAAACTGCTCGTTTTTTTCAAACCCAACTTAAGCGCCAGTGAATGAGGAAAATCATTGGAAAAATTAAGTATTTTTCCACTAGAAATGACCATCTTTATAATCAGATCAAATTACGTGCATCTGTAATTTGTTGTATCCTCACATTTGTTTACTTTCGAGATAGGTGATAGTTCTGCGTTAGAAAGGTGTCGAGAATAAATAGTATTTTTCAGTAATGTTTATAAATAACCTAACTAATTTCCTAATAACCGCCCTATCACTTTCCAGATGTGCACCACTTCTACCGCCAAAAAATGTTGGGAAGGTCTTATGAAGTTCGAGTCTGTCAAGACCATATTATTTTTATGAGACGCTATTGTCCTGTCGAACTTAATGCCTCAAATATTTTAAACCAAGAAGGATCTAAAAGCAAATGGAGAACAGTGAATTTTAAAATCTCTTCCATTTCCAAATCTTTCACAGTTCCAAAATTTTGAAATTTAATTCCCCTGTCATAATATAAATTGTTTTATTTTATTTTGAGAAATGCAGATTTCTTATTTTTGATGTGTGTCTCTTAGGATCTTCATGGGTTGGGATGTCTAGGAGGCTTCAGTCCGGTTAGATCTTAACTTTGAATTTAGATAAGTACCTGAAAATGTTAAGAGCGAAGGACTACAGTCAATTGCACTTTCAGTATTTAGCGCTTCTGAAGGAAAACTAGATACCATACATTCAGAATTAACGTTGCTAAAAACCTTAGATGGTGACGTCGTTCAAATCCTTCGAGTTATGGAATTGATATTCTCTATGAACTAAATAGATTCTCAACAAGTACAAATTAACTTAACTCAACTCGACCTTTTCTTCTGCTCTCAAAGGAATTAAAACACAGTTGTCTTAAAAGCTAGACATCAGACGAATTCGTGAAGATCAAGAGAACAAAAGACACAAACCGTCATTCAAGCTTCTTAGAAATTTTTAATTTTCAAGAGCAAAATCTGCATATTTTACTTTTCGTCATTATCAGTTAATTTAATTGCCAAAATTGTGTGCTTCCTTTTTATCCTCAATGCAGTTACAAAATAAACGTACTGTAGCTTATTTCTGTTCGGTAAATTTAAGTGGTCACTATAAGCGTTTTAAACTATCCTCGTCTACAATGATTCAGAATGCGTACTCGCTACATCTGAACTACATCTTGGATATGGAGTCTTTCTGTCGTTCCCACGACATTAATTTACGCATTCACTGTGTATATGTATTTTTAGTTCTGCGTATTAAGCTTCTGTTGAATTGCCACACACCTATCACTTTCATAATTTTATGATTGTTTAAATACATTACTGATTTAGAGATGAAGAAAAGGGAATTCGGAACACCTTAATCAACGTCAGCAAATATTTGTTCTTCTCCAAACAAACAGAGATCTGTTCAATATGAAGACATTAATCATTGCAAAAAAAATCAAAACTAACATTCATAAATTAGAGAAGCGAAAGTCAAAACCACAAGTTTTGTTATCATTTCAATCTGAGATGCAGTTCTATACTTCTAATATATTAATTTATTATTGGTAGACCGAAGTTGAGAGGCAGGACATTTGTTTCTACATATCTCTTTTGATAATATTGTCTTAAATTGTATGCCGTCATTTATATCACTAATTTCCCTATTTTATTTTCTAATACGGAACAGTACTGCATATTCTTGATCCCCTCTTGAGTAGACCTCCTAACAATTCTGTGAATTGAGTTCGTTCATAGGACGACGGACCTATCGATCACTACTCTTCCGTGCTCGTACCTTTCAATCAATTATATTCACTGCTGTAATAATGGCGAATTAAGTGACCTTCTGATCCCTATATCTAATTCGTTTATGAACAGAGATACTTTTTAATGGTGTAAATAAAGTATTTTGCTATTTTCCTCCCGGTGTGAAGGCATCTTTAGAATTGAAGCGATTGTGGCTTTAGCGAAAATACGTGACAGAGTCGGTTTTCCTATTCTCGGTTACCTTCCAGGTCAGAAAAATTTCCATTGTCTTTCCTTACGGACCAACACCGGACCAATTTAAAATATTAGAATATACCGCCTCTTAATTAAGAAATTTTTAAAAATGAGCCAGGAGTATCTCGCTTCTGACAAAATTAATGTGAATCATATTGATTTGTTAAGGGACCTCTTTAACAAAGTAATATTGTTTGATATTAAACTATGAATTAGCTGCTACAATGTCTCTGCTAATTTTGTTTGGCAATCTGGAAATGGCATTTTGGAGAGTGACAATTAAGTCCCAAAGTTAACTTTACAAATTTCGAGGAAAGAGTTCCGTTCATGGGATTTCTGATTTATATTCTGGACTTGAAAGTATTCGTTACCGCTTCGCATCAGTGAGAAGCTAATTGATTTCTGGACCTCGTACTGAGATTGTTGTACTGAGTATGTAAGTCAGAGAGCAACCTTTCTAATTCCAATGCATAATTAAATTTTCTGTTTTGTAGCTATAATGTAGATTATTTCAGACCTATCTTCTATATCCATATCTGATTGGTTTTCAAATTTGTACTATATTGAGGACCTTAGGATGGGCTCAGCGACTACAAGTAGTAAATAATGCATCATCCAATTCAGTTCATTGCATTCGATACTAAGTAAAATTTTACGTTGGCTCCCTAAATTAAGATAGTTGATTTTATTAATGGTTAGTTTCAGCCTCTCGTTTAAGGGACAGTCGTTACTGTGATACGACAACATGAGTTTCCAGATTCAATCACTAAGTAATGATGAAAGTTTCTATCGTCCCTCAATCACTGGTCTAAATCTATCTTGTATACAGGGAGATTAAAAGTGCCTCCGTATGAAGATCGCTGAATATTCGGGATTATATCAAGATTTAAACTTAGTACAAAGTTCAGAAGTCGGTTATTTGAGTAATAAGATAATGAAAGATCATTGCAGAAGCACATATTCAGATTGATGCAATGATCCTTATAACTAACTTAAGGTCATAGGTGAAGGTTGTAGAATCTTTATACGTTCGCTAAAATCGAATTTTAAATATAGCCTCATGTCATGTTCTTTTCTTGTGTCTCATTTTCTAATAAAACGTGATTAATCTTTATATTCCTTGATTTTCATCTTTGTCATCAATAGCATCACCATCTTCTAAAGGAGGTTTGTTTAAAGTTGCTAAAGTGTGGTGTGTGTCTAGACAGGTTGCAAATAAAATTCATTTGTGTGCGAATCGGTCCATTTGATTTATTAATTCAAATGCAAATGCAGCGCCTAGGGAAGTGGTGTTTGTTTAAAGTTAAGCCATGTCACGTATTGTGAATCTGAAACATATTTTTAGTCATTTCGAAATTTGACCGTCCATTTCAATAATTGACTTCCTATTTGTCTAGGGATTTTCGTAATACATTAATACAATTGTTTAATGTTTCTGAGAAGGTAAGAAAATAGGCTAATTATCATATTTCAAAACAAGTGTTCACTTTTAAAATATGCGTAAAGGGTATATAAATTATCATAATTATCAAGGAGCTAAAGGCACAGGCACGCTGAATCTTGCCTACTTGGCCCTGACTGTCATGTGATAATGTGTATTTTATGTTCACTTGAATCAGCGAACAAGGGACGTTGGACATTAAATCTAATTTTATGAGGCATAATGCCGTTTGCGCACTCTATAAGCATTCTTTGTTTTGACTTCTCCTTTCTTCATTTCCTCCATCTCATAATTTTGAACTGGTGTTTAATAAATCTCTCGACAATATGTTATTCAAGAGACGTTGTTGTCTGGTCTTTTATTTCAGAAGAATTTAACAAACAGATTCGGGGATCGTCGAATAGTGATTTAATCTTTTCCATACGAATGAGGAATCTAACTCTAAAACTATAAACCAAAATCGTAAAATTTATCCCTTTAATAGGAAAATTTCAATTAACTCAAAAATTTAAACTTCATTGGCGAGAATTTTGGTCACAGTAAAATCTAAAACCGCCATGGGCCAAACACTCTGTTGTTTTAGGTATTATTTATCACTGTTATTATTATTTACAGTAATGCGGAAAATAACTTTCAATAAATTGTTTCAGTAGGTAGCATCTGAACAGCCAAATGTGATTAGAAACAGGAAATTTGAACAGGAATATATTATGAAGTCAGGATATCAAGAGTCCGTGTCTAAATTCTGGAGTCCACTTTCTCAATAAGAGGTATGAAATGACGCCTGGATTTCTGTATATATTTAGAGTTTGTTGGCCATTTGAGTTAAATCGTCAGGGCTCTTTGAACCGTTCCTATCTTCTTACGATAATGAGCAGATAGATGAGATTGGCAAAGGCACTTAAAAGTAGCAACTTATGTATGACAAACAGACCAGATCATCAATGTATTATTACTGTGTGCAATTTACTCCCCATTTTATTAAAATTGTGCGAAATTAATTACAAATTAATTAATTACAAAAAAAATTAATCAATTTAAAAAAATAAATAAATACTAACAAAATGTAAACACATTAGAAATTCGTTTGAATCTTTTTAAATAAAGTGTCCACATCAGTTACACATGTCTTTATCACTTAGCAGAAAAGCATTAATATATGTTACAAAACCTGATTAAAATAAATAAACCTGAATGCCGGCTTTGAGATAAATCTTCCACTTATTTATTTAAAATGTTTGCCCGATTAAATTACTACCTACTCATTCAAATTAGACAAACAAAACAATGCTTCCCCAGTGTTAGTTAATTCTAAGGAAATTGCAAATTTCCATTCTTATCTAAATTCCTATGAGAGTAATAAACCACTGTCCAGAACTATCCATTATCTATTCACCTAGACAAAATAGCCCCCCACAATCGACAATACAAGCGAGGTACTTTTTGTCTAGTTTTACGTGCCTTCGAAAGACGGAATCAAAAACTTTCTCTGCTTTTAACCGGTTAAAAGCCACTCACAAATCGCACTTTTCTTCACTTGACTTACATTTTAATCATCATCCTCGAAAATCAATTTATTCGAAATTTTAGACTGAAGAGAAGGCAAAATTTTCCATGTATAATTTAGCTACCTACTGCATGACGTACGCAAAAAGTGCATTATCATTAACCATTGAATTCTCTCTCTCCCTCTGGAAGGTAGACGTAAAGATGTCTGATTTAGATTGTCTGACTCACTGTTAGCAGCATTCCTCTTCCAGTCTTACTCTATTCCATCCAGCAAATATCCCATTAAATTCACTTTCGAACTCGGTCAAATAAACACGGAAGACAAATGGTTAATTCATAAGCCATAACCCATTTTTGAAATCATATAATTTAATTATTAATCATTTTCGTTATAGAAGGACCAGGACAACAATAATTTTTCTTTGGAGTTTTATTTGAAAGACAAATTATTCGCGTTTTATCCCAGTTATTTCATTTGAACAATGTATGTATCCAATATACGATTATGAGAGGAGAATGGTTAATCGGTGGACTTCACTCTTAAATTCCAGATTTCTGCTTGGTTCCATTTACATCTCTTTGTCCTTAAAGCTTAGCTTTGGAGTTAAATAAATGAAAATATTAAATGCTGGTTTTCAAGAGTTAAGACTAGCATTCAATTGTATGCCCTGAACCTCATCCATTTCAAATCCATCCGAGTGTTGAAGAAAGAGTGCATCGGACTTAACCAAGTTTAAAAACATTGAGTTATGGTGTCATTCCATCTGTATAGTTACAGATTACAATTTACTGAACCGCTAGAAATTCATAATAGAATTTAGGGTCGGGTTTTGCTTGACAGTTTTTGGAGGTCTTTGCATCGATATGAGCATAAAATTTTCACAATCCTTACATACAAGCTAACGTTTCCAAAATTCATATCGTGTCAACGACAGGCCATATTCTTGAATATTTATACGTTTGCAGATATTTAGAAGTCACATTTCAATAATCTTGTCCATCGCAGACCTCAGTTCAAGATTGTACTTCACTGAGGTTAGTACCAGACTATTAACTCACAGGTTTTCGGATCATAAATTGTGGAAATATACCTCCGTCTCTTAAAAGGATCGTTTTATAGTTCCGATACTTGTTTATTATCAGCTGGGATGTATTATGGCAATAAAAGAGAAGGTATCACAAATATCACTGACCAAGTTAACGACCATGTGCAGTACTTGATTCCTAGAATTTACTTATTTCTAATTAATACAGTTTCTTTTTCACTAAATTTCTAGGGTAAAGCTAATAGAAACTATCAGAAGGGGAAGTTACTGAAAAAACATTGGTATGAGAGCCGATAAGTTTTACCGGAACTGTTAAGTGTACTATGATCCCCGATGTTGTAAATTGCCCGCATTTAGAATAAGAACCAGTTGAAATCTCGTTTAATTATTTCAATAGTGATAATACTAAATTCAGAAAGCATAATCAGGAATAGCATAATTCATTTTATGACACAAATAACCATTATTAATTCATTTTTAATACTGCCGCTATAGAATAAAATGAAGAAAATGGAAAATCATCACTTAATCATTGAAATAGTTACCCTATCAGGAATATTGAGGCTATTTTATGATTGTCTTTCATATTGCATTTGAATTCTAAATCTGTCAGCTTGTCCGCCTTTTGCTTAATGGATGTAATTTATTTTGCCATGTTCCAATTTTGGAAATTCACCCCTAGATTCTGCATTGTTCAAAGCGCAGTAACCACATAAGTGATTTAAGTAGTTAGTCCTGCCATCACGATAAACTTTTCTCTCTTTATGCCAAGAACTGCAAATTTGTTCTAGCATGGCAGAGCTCACTAATACCTTGAAATATAGATATTCAACGAAATTATTCAAGTAACTGAACACACATTAAATGAATTACATTAAACTTTACAATGTTGGCGAATATCGATTAGGTATTCATGGCCATTAGATAAGACAGATTTATGGATTTGGCATGACTAACCACTGAATCACTTCTCCGGTTGATAAACTCTGAGTATTGAGGAATATAGATGTTAATTTCCCATGAATTCACTCCTTGACCTAGAGAAAATACACTGAAGATTGAATTTTGAAAAAATATGGTATAAATAAAGCCAAATGATGTAAAAAATTTGGCTTTCGCTTTTTATCCTCTAGTTCTAATTGTTTCCCATCCTTTCTCTTATTAGTACTATTCCTGATGTTCAAATTCTTTCCGATGATTAAAAATTATATTTTCGTCAATTTTATAATAAAGGCATGAGTACAGTTTATATCCTATAAAACATATTAATCATATTATAGCAATTGAACATCTATGATATGAAGTCCAGGGAGGAGGAAGTCGTTTCCTCCAGGTAGCCTTCGACATATCAAAGCAAATAAAGCATGTTTATTAATTCTTTACTGACAAATTTGTAATGGGCGGGATTAGCGATTGTCTCTAGGGCCCTGAATACCTGGATAATGGGAAGTCATATGGAATGCATTAATTTTTTTAAAAATCGTCTTCAATTTCTTAGTATTCTATTTATCTAGAGAATCCAATTTAAAAATTAGTTTCAAATTATGTATATTAAAATTCAATAGATGGTAATTAAAATTTAGGATTGAAAATTGAACATTAAAACTTATCACTGTTAAGTGATAAAAATACAATCATTTCAGCCAATAGAAATGAAAGACCAATTTTCTGCAATTTGTAAATATTGATTATACTGCTAGGAAATAATCCGAAATTGGTTCAATTCTATAAATACCATGTAAATCATACTCTCAATAACTAATGAGATTAAATTCAGTGTTTATTTGAGGGGCGTGCGATGTATGGTTTACAAGCAAAATATATTGCATTAGCAGCTGTTTAACACATTTCAGGAACTTGTAGCAAAAACAGAAATACAATAAATAACTTCCCGAAATTGTGTAAGGAAACTCCTTTTTTAGAAAAGCGAATATTCACTTCCTTAAAACATAAATATTTTAACTTAGCCTATTTGATCCAATGCCCCTTTCAACGGTGTGTTTTGGACAGGGAGTATATGGCTTTTATACTACAGTTACTAAAAGGACGCATTGGTGAAATTTGTTTATTTCAGTCGTAAAATCACAGGTTTCTACATACCACGGGTTTTAATTGGTGCCATTGCCTTCGGGATTTCCGATTTTTTAATACGGAGTCTCATCCATTTGGAACTTAGCCGTTAGGGTAATAGAGTGAGAGTATCAATTTTCAGTACAGAAGACTTACAGTCTTTTGTGTTTCAGTAGTTATGTATTTCATAAACCAGTAAAAATTCGACTGATATCAAAAGGTATCCGAAATTCCCTTTACCTCTACTATTCGAGAGCTGCTTGTGGCTATAAGCTAATTTTTGTAGCTGGTGCAAGTGAAATTAACCGCTCACTCCAACTTCCTCACAATAAAAATTATACTCGAAGTCAATTCAATTCTCCCATAATCGCGATGCAATAATGTTGATTCAGCTCAGGAAGAACGTCAAAAAATAAGTATCATATAAAAAATTAGCATTTTATTATGAAATTAGACCTAAATTTAGACAATGGAAAAATTTAGTGAAGTACTTTTCCATGAACTAAATGTCAGACAGATGTAAATAAGCCACCATGAGAAGAACTAGTTGATCTTCTGTCATAATCATTTCAATGAAAATATACTCTCTGATTCCTTAAGTTTGCTTATGTGAAAGCGTCTGCCATAGTTCTCAAAAGTTAAACATTAATTCTATTTTCTATTTATTAAGCTACGTTTTGGTACTTCTTTTGTTAAATTAAATTATGCTTACTGGAATAACAAAAAGTCCATTTATTTAGAGATCGTATCGAGAATACAAATTGGACAACCGGATGCATGGCCTTCAAATTCTAGTGCATTAAAGAAAAAGATGTTCGAGACTATATGATTACTTTTTTATGCATTTTTACATTCTTTTCCAACTTCTAATTGCTATATTTGGTTCTGGTGGTTATGAACATGGGACATTTTTCTCTTCATCTCGTTAAATAGCCTTGAATTTGGAAAGTTTAAATGAAATCACACATCCGGCGGTGGAAAAATAAGGACTGATTGCATGACCAATATCATGTTTAAACTCGTATTGTTATTGGAAATGATAAGCAAAGCCTATGATTTTAATTACTAGAAACTGACAAATATGGAAGTTCATGGATTAATTGACAATTAGCGGATTTAACATCCGATTTGAAAACCGACTAAGGGTTAAACGTGAACATTTGATCAAATAATCAGTATTGATAAAGTAATAAACTAAATAAACAATGGCTAACTGCGTTACGGTGCATATCTTGAGATAGTAAAATTCTCCAAACAAATGGAAACGTAATAAATTGCTGATAAAGATTATTGGTGATCATTAATAATCAATTTTTAATATGCTGTTCCCATATCTCTCTGGAGCACACTTACGTATTTCATATAAATGAATTATTCCTGAATGTTTTAAACTCACCGCCAAGATTTTCTGCCAACTCTACATACAACGCAGAATATTCAACTTGATGATCTGGCTTCACGTTTTTTGACAAGACAACCGCTCACTGTCGCAAAAAATAAAAACGAAATTAATAAAAAACTAATTTAGAATTCGGGAAACTTTCAACTAGGCATTTTTTGTTTAATTTAAGGCATTCAAGTAAATAGGGAATAACATAGAAGCAAGTCGGAAACGATGATATTCCGGGTTACATTGTCAGTTATCGCATAATATTCAATCGGTAAAAACTAGTTTTTCATGAATTATTCATAGTTATTTATTACACATGCAAAAAATCTTTTATTTATCTGAAATAGTACCTTAACACAGTTATAAAATATAGATCATTTTTAATGAGTTTAGCTGAATTGAATTACACATCCATTTAATAAATGACTTTCAAGTATTTTTATAAGTACGTCATTCATTATTCTATTTATCATTCATTTTGGATTTGTTTCGGTTTCAAGAGGATATTATTTACGTTAATGGATTTTATTTGTTGGCACTAAGCGTTACTTCTACAGGTGTGCAGAATTTTATGTAAAGTTTATTAAATTATTTAATTTACATCAAAATAAATGTGAAATTAGTGCCACTCAGTATCCTCTTCATGCTATGCGAAGTAATGATGGTTTATTTTTCAATTACATTAAAATACCTCTTCAAATTCTAGTGGATGTCTGACACGTAATATTTTATTATTATCATATATAGTGAAGCGAAACAATTTCAGCAAATTTTGATCGTGAAACACTGAAATAGTCCAATAACGAGTGAGGGGGAACGGAGATCCAGTAGAAGTAGAAAACAGAGCTGAATATCGAGAGTAAAGCTTTAAGGAATTTTAGATTCTTCGATTTGCTCACTCTAGCGTATTGTTTACTGCTCTTTGTTCTGATTGTCCAGAGGTCAAAATTAAGGATCTAACCACTTAGATTCTGAGTGAATTCATGCATATGATGTTCATATTCTATTGGCTACGTGACTAAAATTGAGCTGCATTGAACATTATCCTAATATTTCTCATTTTTTCCAATAACCAGCTACTTGTCACTAACTAATATTTTACTAATTTGTTCACTATCCTGATTGACTGACATAAGAAACCGAAATCGATATTAATTTCCTAATATTACTGACTTGCTCCCTCCAACACTTAATGCTGCCTAAGTATTGTTATTTTCACCCACGAAAAAGTAAAATTCTGTTGTTTTTCACCGTGAAAGAATATCTAAACGCTGAAAATATTTAAATAGTTCAATGTGGAGTGAAGAAAAGAGATCGAGTAGAAGTCGGGAATAAGGTCAGAGTTTCGAAGGAGTTTTACCTTTAATTTTATGTTTCAAGTTGCATACCTGTACTTATTTGACATAGTTCACTGATTCAAATTCTAAAGTTCAAAGTTTAGGATTAGTCTTCTGCATTCCTTGGTGATATCATTTTCGCGAGGTTCTGAGCCTATTGCCCCAGTTAATTAATATGAACGGCTGGTCGTACCGTTTCAAGAACTTTCTTATTTACCAAGATACGCTCAGGATGATCCCAGTTATCGTGATGTTCAGCAAAGCGGAAATTATCAGACTTCGTTCAAGATGAATTATAATATTGCGTTATACTGAAATTTAATTTTATTTATTTATTTCATCTTAGGCATTATTTTCAACGTTTATCATCTTTAAACTTCAATAGCACTAGACGTAATAAATAAAGCGCAATTTTATGAAGAAAATTATCTGAATTACTTTAGTCATTTATAGGCATTTTAACTTTGTTTGAAATAAAACATTGGAGACAATCGTGTAGCATTTAAATTTAACTGTTACCAAACCACTGTATATCGTTTATTAGTTTATTTGAAAATATTATTTTCCTGAGTGCGTGCTCGACCTTGTAGTATAATAAGAATATTATTTTTCTTATTTTAGTGTGTGCCATAGCACATTCGCTAAAATTTGTGCATGAAGCGATTTCTGAAATATTGCAGACTGTTTTGTATTAATACCCTGGATAATAAACCATCCTGCCTTAACGATTTTTTTAAAATTTTGCTCATTTGTGATGAGTTATATGCATTAATTTGATGCCAATTTGAAAATCAGTTCAATATAATTTGTAATTTTTATTTAGTTCATATTAATCCTATAATTAATTATATTTATTACTATTTTATTATGTGTAAAATCCCTTCCACTTAACTTGGTTGTGAGAATATAAGAACAGGTTAGAATCATGTAAGCTAGTATAAATATTGAATTAAAAACCATTGAAGTGGTCGTACCAGTCGACAGGCACTAGACATCGTGGCCATGAAATTACTCGATTCATGAAAGTTAAATTTCGGAACATGAATTATCGATTTTGACGTACGATACAATCCGAATTTAAAAGTCAAATGAAGTAAGACTCTTTTGATGCTACGACATTTTCCAACATTTTTCTCGAGTTTCTCCCCTTTTAAACATTACTGAACTTAAATTTTATCCAATTTCCCAAGATGGAAAAGTGTAAACTTATTTACCTTGTCATGGGCAATAAATATTATAATATAAATTAAATTCAAAAATCTCCAACAAATTACTTAAGTGTCAGAAAAATTGGCATTACGGAGGGTCTAACTTTATCACACCTGTTGATGTCTTAGCCGGTGACCTTGAAGAATTTTCAAGAAGAGGCTATTGCCCAGACAACTAACCTTATGACCATCTAGATACTGGATTTCGGAGACTCGTTTATTCCAAAATAGGATGTTATTATGGACACTCGATAGGGTGAGTGAAAATGGATTTCTTTCTAGTTATATATCATTTCCAATTGCCTCTATATTTCCAAAACTGGCATACGATCTGCATTAATGGCGAAGGGAATTCTGGGCCAAAAATTCTGATAACCCAGTCATTCTGGCTAGTAAAATCATAAATGAGGGCAATTTGCGTGACTGGTTATATCATTTTGTTGTCTGAAATTAAACGCTTAGTGAATTTTAATAAAATCAAGATATATGAGGTAAAATAGCAAATCTGCTAACTTAAAATTTTCACCTATATCTGCCATTTTGGGATTGTAAGCTTCTGTAAATCATAAGATCCTTTTGTCTTCTCAAGCAGTGGAAGAAAAAATGAACTGAAGTAGCAAGACCGATCATCACGATTAAACAACCAGTCGATGAGCACTAGACATCATAGACAAGGATCTGCTCCAATCCAGAAAAAGAATCATGAAATTTGAATTTCAGTTGCTCCCACAATTAAAATTGTAATTTTCGTATTAGTATGGGTAATAATAATAATGGAGAAGGAGTTAATAGCAAGGCTGGCATTTTGCTATTGAATATTCTCTTTATCGGCCCACCCTTTGCATTTTTTCCACTTATGAGAATTTCAAATTTCGCGTACTTTTTCCTACTAAAATACCCATTTTGGAGGTTTGTCAGTTGCAAAGGTAAAAGGAAACTGAACAGTGTGAATGAAAAGCAACCTTCTTTATCCACCTACAAGAGATCTTTGCAAAAATATTAGTTTATATGGTAACGTCACGATCCTTCGCGTTGGTTAACTTGTCTCGATCGACCAGGAAAATTTATTTTCCATAATAATCTGTCGGAAGGCTTTTAACAGTTCATTTCAATGAAACTTAACTTCTCATTGATAAGTGTTTACATAACCACTGTTTACTTTACCGCTGATACTTATGAGAAGTATCTTTTCGAGTATGTCGCTCAAATTTGCAACAGACCAGTAATAATTAGAGGTTCTTTTAAAGTAAATAAGCTTTACATTTAGTGTTCCAGTTAAATTATTTACCGTCGTCCGATTAAAGTGTAAAACAGTTATCTGATCAAATCAATTATTTAAGAAATGAAAAGTGATAATTCATAATAAAAGGTTTTAGAATTTTTAAGTGCTTTCTTAAATCTCACCATATTGTTTCTCTTACTCTAACTCCTAAAATCAGACTATAACAGACGGTTGGGTTCGTTTTTGTTTTATTTTGTTCTCGAAATTATTATATAATTAAACAGCATGGCAAATAATCAACGATTTTTTGCATCTTGAAATATTCGACTATAAAACTAAAAGAGAATACAAATTTTCGTTCATGAAAACCAGAGCAATTGTCGTCCAATTGCCTTAACAACTCTCCTCAAGTAGGACTGAACCCCATAAGCATCCTAAAGATATTAAGGACAAAGAGGCGCAGACCGCAAATTTTTAAATTTTACTTTCTTCCCCATTTGGTAACTTTAACCTTTAAAGCTATGCACCTTTATGTTAAAATCGTATTTGTTATACGAACAATAACTAACCATTTTGTTAATAAAATGGGTTAAATAATATGCGAAAACAAATGAAATATTTGACAAAGGGAGAGGGGCTGGTGTTGAGTGAAAAACCAAAGTATACAAGTGTCTTCTTTCATTAAATTTCTGGATTTTGACTTTACGTCCCAATATTCCAACTTCATGACTCGACTCCTGAATTGCTGGGCAACTTCTTCTCCATGGTATCCAGTGCTTACTGAACAGTTGTTTACTTTTGACAGTCGGTCTTGGCAATTCAATTCAAGCTTTTTTCTAAGGATTGAGAAAATAAAATTATTTTTTACAATTATAAGTAAGTTATATTACCTTAGCTGAGATATCGAAAATGTTTAACTTATCAGGGCTCAATGAGGAGGGTTCGGTCAAACCGAACGGCAATGATCAAAATTACAATTGTATTATATGATAAATTTGTTCCAAATTTGTTAAATTTAATCGTTTTCTATCAGTCATCTTGAATTTTCCAGTTAATTAGTTGATTTTCTTTGGCAATCCATGAATGAGTGGCTTTTTTTCACAAAGAACCAATTTTGGACACTGTTGAACTATTCTCAGGAGAAACAAACTCGTCAAATACCTAGCTACCATGTAGAACGAATTTTTTCTCAGGAAGATAAATAATTGCCATGTTGAAATGTTCTAAGAGATAGTTTTACCAATTTCCTATTGAATATTGTAAATATTCAACTTAAGGAACACTTTTTCGCTGATTAATCTTTCCTGATACGAACTGCTTTTTTCCCCTACTGACTAGGTTTTTATCTCTCTTATCTCACTTCCCACATATATTTTCGTTCAGGTCTCCTTGCTTAGTCAACTGAAACGGCATTGTATTCCATATTGGAGATGTCAAAATCTGAACTAGCCTAACCTTGTACGTACTTCAATCTTCTAACTCCCTTTGCAACAAGTGCTGAAGCTCTGTTGGGTATATTATAATAACCAGGTATGAAAAGCACATCGAGGGGTTTATTATTATTATCCATGGGGAAAGCGAATATAATTTACCAGTTTTATTCATGATATAGTATCTAAACCTATGAGATAGCAAGTCTGGTAACTGGTGAAAGAGAAAGTTGAATAGGAGGATAATAATGAGGTCAGGATGATAAGAGAGGGTTTTATTTGAATTCATGCTATCTACTTTCTCATAAAAATATCCTACTGTTTCAGAGCTCAATTTTTATGATTCAATCTCAGAGTTTCTGAGTGAATTCGTGTCTGCGACATGCAGAGCTTATTGGTCATTTGATCTAAATGAATGGTTGGCCATGCCAATTTGATTCATTTATGTCTTCTTACAATCAGTTTGGGTACGTTATTTCGGCAACAGATTTCGAATTAATTTACTTCTAATCCGCGACCTTTGAACGTATGCTATACCACCTAGTACTCCCACTAAGTTAGGAAAAAAATAGACAAATCGTATTTTTCTGACCCTTTTACAGTTAATATAGGTGATATTAACTAATTTTGAAGTGAAGTTCCAGATATTTGTAAGAATTATATACTTGGATTTCATTCATTTATTTCATTACGAACCTCTTCTTGTCCTAATTCCTTTATCTTTCCATTTCTGCCTGGATATGGACCTTTAAAGACCAATACTGCTAAGCTATATTGTTTTGCATATTGTATGGATCGTATTGTATGATTCCAGTTATTTTACGTAGTCAACGAGATCGGAGACTTGGATACGGCAGCACTAATAATGTAAATAAAAATGAAAAAGATATATACTCAAAAACTCAGTGTCTGCTCTAGCTGGTAATGAGAATGTGTGCAAAGGAAGAGCCGAGGAACATGACCAATCATCTTGACAAAGTACCCAAGAGTAGAGCAGCAGAAAGTCGGATTATATCAGAACAAATCCAGAATGTAACTCCTCTGCAAAATTTGATTATTGGGGAGATTTTCCTTCATGATTTTCTCTTGAATATAGGCCAGACATTAATGATTCTAATGTTTTATTTACCAAACTGGCAACTATCAGACATCATCACTTCTGCTCGGGTATTGCAATTACCACAAGATTTCATTCACTTAAGAGACTGATATTCTCACTAATAGGTCGTTAATATGCTTAAATGAATAAGATATAGGAAGAAAATGAAAACCTTCTATTACAGAAAAGAAATTTAAGAAGTCTATGGTCTTGAAGTATATTAAAACAATTTCTTCATCAGTTTCTCATATTTTATACTTAATCCACTTTTCTCTTTAATTTGGCTTTTAATTTTGCCTTAACCAAATAATTATGCATCAAATAAATAGCATTTATCATTTATTTTACCTAAGAATGTGTATTACATTTACGAAATTCGTGATATCATATAAGTTTAAATTGCCGGTCAGAAAGGTCAATCAGCCAATTGAATTCTCTCAAAAAGTTTGCATTAATAATCTAAACAAACGGATAACGGCACAAAGCCAATGTATAAGGAGATTTTGAAGTAATAACAGATCCCAAGACCCTTAATTACTCAAGAACATACTAGGTTATCTGTACAATATAGATTTCAGAAAGCAGTTTTCTCGAATGGAACTATGGTGAAGGATCACTACAGAAGTGCATGCTCAGGTTGGTGCAAGAGGCGCTAAGAGCTTCACACAAAACTCGTGGTCACAGGTTATATAGTGGGAGCCTGAGAGATTTAAGAAACTGTAGGGAAATGCTTACGCATAACTAGAAGTTCAAAGGAAACCTCGTGTCATGCGCGTTCTCCTTCAATAAAATTTGATGAATAATTGAATAATTTAATTAAAAATACGGTTTTACTTCTAAAAAAGTGTTTAAAATAGGTAATGAAACTGACTACCAATGTGAATTCCCTAAGTTTTGTGGAATTTCTCTCATTAATGGCAACGATATGCATTTGCACTCTATACCGTCATTGACCGCAATTTCCGTTTCTGTACGAGCATTTTACTAAAAGCCCCTCGAAATAGAGTGGGTCATAAAAACAGATATAATCAATTTCCTTTCGAAGACTCGAAAATTTCCTTTATAGCGCGTTGCCATGACAGCTAAGAGAGAATGAATATAAGTGAGTGTTTTTGTGTGTCTGTTACCTTCAGAAAATTCTGTCTTCTGGACGACACGCGCGTACAAATTTATTTATGGACCTTCCAGGCCAGCCAGCCAACTGTAACGTCATACAGTGCATACTATGAGTCATCCAAACATGTACACACCACCGCATTTACCCACGCATTTTACACACAGATGTTTGTCGGAAAAAGATTTCCGCGAGTTCGTGTCTTAGTAAAGACAAAGAAACCTCACCCCCCTCCCCCTCTCCCCTTTAGCATTCAGAATGTGCTGGCTTTCTGTTGGCATAAACGCTGGACGGCAGAAAATACATCCAACTATCTCCCCAATCTGTCAGCAAACTCCACTCATTTTTATGAGATTAAAATGGACACCTGCATTTTAAGTCAAACGTAAACTAGTTTGAGGTAGCGTAGCGAACGTCAATTCAGATAGTGCTTTTAGTGTATAAATACGGGATAAGATAATTATAGGTCAGATGGCAATTATGACTATTAGGCATTCATTCTATTAATCTTTAATAGTGACTTTAAAAAGTGGTTTTAACTTATTTCATGTGATGCTCTATGATCTTGCTTGTCAATCTAATTTTATTATGATGCTTCTTTTGTTGATAGTCTAAATACTGATGACCAACAATCGCGACGAGTCATTCGCAGTGCTTAATTGAATGAGGAGAGTGTTATTTTTCTGGCCTAAATTGGGACTAAAATATGAGCATTACACATCAGGGCTTTGTTCCTGTTATTCCCAGAATACTTCTTTGTTTGATGACTAACGGTGATAGTTCTGTTAATGAATGAGGCGTATAATTACTTCTAGGATGGGTATTTTCCTTAAAGCGGTTATTGAATTAGCGTATCCAAAACGTGTTTGCACATCGAACAGACATCTTAATGAATGCTATTAGGCTTTAGGTGCTATATAATAGTTAAATCTGAAGGTTTGTAACTGAATATCTTTCTGAAATTACCGCTTCTGCACATGAAGAATTACATTTTTACGATGGATAAGTATTTGTGGGATAAAAGGTTACCATATAGAACGCATGGATATAATTCACTGTTTCATATTAAAATGCACAAATACTCAAATTTCGACATTTGCTCCCTGGGTTCCTTAGTGAATTCATATCCGCTGCGTTCAGAGTTTATTGACCACTTGATATTATTAAAGGTTGATCATATCATGTCAATACACTTTTTCCTTTAATTGACAAGGCACTAGGAGAATGATATCAAACAATATGATTTTAGTATAACATAGCCCCATAGAGTTCACTCTCTGTGAACCCAAATAACAATGATTCAAATGCTCATATTCTCATTCTTTCGATCGATTACTTCTGAATACTGCGAAAAGTTAATGATACAAAAACTATTCCTATTAAGAAAATGTCAAAAAGCCTGATGAATACAAATTTCTTTAGTGAAATTCTTTTGTTACTCCGAATTTTACCATCTACTTATAATGTCTTCTTTATGGTTTTTATTTGCCTTGTATAAGCGCTTTACCGTGACAAAGACTGCAAATTACTTTGAGAAGTAACCAAGATGTAATAGCAATAGTAAGCAGCTTTAATCAATGAAAATATTTCACTTTTTGGGACCATTTATGTCTGTGAAATGTACGCAGTATATTTTCTTCAATAAAATTTGTGAGATAAAAGTGAAATCACTGGTATTGACATGAAGCTAATTTAATGAAATAAGTTAAAAATTTTCATGAAATGGTTATGATTCTCCGAACGTTTCACAAGGTGTTGAATGACACCTAACTGAAAATTAATCAATAAAGTTTGATCATCACATCTCTTTGAATGGACGTCTCGTGTGCTTTCTATGAACTCATTATCTATTTATTTATTAAAATCTGAAGAGAAAAACTTCGCCTCTATTTTAACAGTACCACTTTTGCCAAACTGCATATAGAGTGAAAGCAAAAATCTAAAAAGAGTGTTAAACGAATCCCCTGAAGAGCTAAGAGCATACTTTATCGATCTGTGTAACCGGCAGCCATCTATCATTTGCTTTGCCGTAGATATAAATCATGTCACACCCCTCACTTAATTAAACTTGAACTTGTAAACATCCTTCAAATTTTTATGTAGATGTGAAGCTCGCAGGCTTCGTTCTTCATGCACGGGATCATTGGTTTTTGGAATTTCTTACCCATACCTGGATATTCCATTGCTGCAGACAGCCGATCATATCCTATTGATCTAAATCAATAAAAAATCAATTTTCTTAATAAATGTATATCAGTTGCAGATTTTTGTCATTCTTTCCTCGGGGTCTGAGCAATTGCGTAATCTCAGTAGGCACCAAGAAATATCGCACTGATAACTTAGGTGTTATCAGTGACCATATGACTTTATAATATTAGAATACACCTTGTAGTTTCATTCAAACAAAGAAATATGAATATATGATATGAACCATGTCGCACCTCTTATTTATTAAAGTTTGAAGTTGAAAACGCCCTCCAAATTGTGTATTTTCAGTGCACCTGAATGACATTCACAAGCTTTGTCCCTCGAGCACTGATTTATCGATTATTGGGTTTCTGCACTCGAATCTGTATATGCAATCTAGCCGCTCCTTCAATTATTGATTAATCATTTAGCCAGTCATATTTGATTGATCAAAATTGTTATAGGCAAACGCATCTTTCTAATAGATGTGCTGAACTGTGGCAGTCGTGAATCTTCGTATTCTTCCTTCTGGGTCTGGGCAATTGTGGTCATAGTGGATATCTAATAATATTTCAAATGCTCTTTCGCTTATTTAAGTTGCGACACAACTTTCTAACATTATAATGAAATTTATCTTTTATTAAGTTCATTTAAACAAATGATCGGCTTTGTTTCCTAACACTTCGATTGGTATCAATTACTTGAACTTGAAATGGTTGCTGAAATATTTGAAGTTGTTAAGGTTAACTGAGATTTAGATGAATGAAGTTTTTAAAAATGATTTTTAATCATGTGTTTTTTTACAATCATGTATTCATAAATCGGTTTTAATTCGATTTTGGCAAAGGAAAGCTTACATGCAATGATGTCATCCTATCATTACTGCATCATGATCTATTATATTTATCTTTTATAATTATTTTACTATCTAATAGTGACAATTTGCATGTCTGAATAAATAGCGGAAGAGGACTTTGAACTAACAAGGGACTGTTTTTTTATTGTGCTTGTAAAAAAATGGATGCAAAAGAATAAAGTCGGAATTCTGTCTATTTGAGCCAGCCTATTCTTGATAGAAAGTATCAAGGATACGCGGTAAGGCGTTTTAGAGCCTTAAAATTCTCATATTTTCGAATTTGAGAATATTTAAATGGAGAAATTTAGACTTCCTTCACATTCTTTGTAGTGTCCTTGCCCTCCTTCATATCATTAGCTGCTGAAAGAATTTACTGGAAAGAGCAAGTTACTTATCAGTTTATTCATTTATCATTTGATTTTTGCGTGTTTCTTCCCCATTTAATAAGATTTGTACAAAGTTCCAATCCTCTACATTTAGCTGTCTTCAATTGTGCGTAATTTCAGAAAATCCTGCTTTTAATTAACGAGACTGTGTATTAGATATATACCTTTGCATTCGCTATTTTAGTAGCGATTTTTGTTTGCCCTATTTACCCGCCTTATCTAAACCCAAAACGAAAGAATCAAAGTTTTCCTCGCAAGACCTCACTGTTCTAGCATTTTGCATAAATATTTATTTAGAAAATTGGGTTTTTAACATAGGATTCTCCGAAACCTAAGCTTAATCTTTTTCTGAAACTCAGCTATTCATAAATTAGGTGTATTTTTAAAATATAGGAATATTTACATTTAATTCAAGTCAGTTTAATTTAATTTGCAGTAGTGATATAAATATATAATATTTTTTTCAACATATATCAATCGAAATGCATTTCCTCATAAAGATCTATATCCAAATAAATTTCGAAAATCAATAGTCCGAGTGTTGAGTTGGTTATGAATCATTACAGAAGTATTTGTTTAAATCGATACAAAGATCGCCAAAGAGTATTATGCAAAACTCGATACTATGGCTTCTATAAGAGTCTGTACCCAACTACTTGCCGCTCGTTAAAACCATTTTCCCTTTCTGCAAGTAAATGATTTTATAATTAAATTACCCAAATATTAAAATAAGGGTCTAATTCTTAATCTAATTATATGGTATATGTGTAAGCATATGTATTCAATCCCAATCTCTTGTTTTAATCGAATACATACTAGCGTGTTTCTCATTCAATATTATTCAGAACAACATTTGCATAATTTACCTCTACTCTGTAACTAATTCTTACTGTAATGGTCCTCTACTGTTTTTAGGAATGGCTGCATATGCGAAGCGAAAATGTAAACACAGTTTCTCAGAATAGTCCGCTGATTTGTAATTATTTGTGTAAACAGGTAACGGTAAACGCACTTTCTCATACGTAAGAGGAAAATTCCGGAAATCATTATCGAATATCTATATAATGGAACGATCAGATTGACAACTGACGTTTGGTTATTCGCTGGAATGAAATCTAAATTTGAATTCCTGAATCGGAGTGGTATTCAACTTTCGTTCTCTTATCCTCCGTGGATTTGAAATATTATCAAACACCTCTTAAATATTGAAAATAGCATGCTCCTATCTTGATTAATAAGTAAAACATAGCAGCAGGTTAGCAACACACCCCCACAGCGTGCAACAATCCACGTGGAAAATAAGAAATGAATGGATGCATAAGACGACGACCGGATTGTCGACCTTCACCCACTTGTCTCGTTGCCTTAGGGACACGCGACGACCATGGCAGTCAGCAATCCAAAATTAATCTAGTGGAACGTACACACTTGATGGGTGATGGACATGACCTCCTTAAGGCTAGACATACGATAAGGTCAGGGTTATCTCCCCTCTCTAGCTCTGTCCCGTGCTAAGGCCTGAAAATAGTTTAAACTAGGCGAAAACAGGTCGAGCAAAAGTAGAAAGAGGAATTATTTGCAAATGTACATCTCAATGGGGAAAACGTGATTGATGAGGCTAATAGCTTTAGACAAATTCAAGGATTAAAACCAATTTGTTAGCTAGCTTTAAAGATAATCAAGAACTGGCTTTAGTCCTCAAATTCCCACCGTTCTACTCTAACCGCTTTAATCGCCTAAGTTATACGTAAAAACTTGGCGTAAAATTTGAGCAGACTATCTGCGATTTATTAATAAGTCAACATCAATAAATGTATTACAGAGATAATTTCAGGCTCATCAAATCCGCAAGCTATGTGATGAAATGTAAATGAAAAATTTGGACTGGAAAGAGTTAGAGTAAGCCGGAAAAGATCAAACTTCGTCTCAAAGGAATTCTTGTAAGATATTGATCACGAAAGAAAAAAGGGAACTCTTTGACCACTGTACTACAAATTCAAGAAACTGCAAGGATCCCCATTAGCCGATTTTAAATGTTTTACAAATGGCTAAACTGTTGCCTAATGTCTATTCTTGGCAGACTGAGAAGAAGAACATTTACTTTTCTGCGGCTAAGGGGGCATTTTAAGCACTGAAGGAAATGGAGCGGTTCATCACTCATTTTTTTCATCACGAGTAGTAAACTTTCTCCTCTAATCATTTATAAAAGTTCGGATGAAACTACAAGTAGGTTGAAACCTTCATTCAAGAAGTTCAATACAATTACCCCCATCCTTCTTGAATGTAAATCAACCCGAATGAACTTCTAGAGTGTCATGAATATGAAAAGGGCAAAGAGTTCCAATGAAGTCTTAACTTTCCAGATATAAATCATCATATTTTAATTTCCCTACCTTGCAGTAAATGTGATATTGAAAACCTTATATCTTTACATTCAAATGATATTTGAATTTCAACATTAATGAATAATTTTTGTTGACCATTCGGACTAAAGACTAATCAAAATTCGAAACGTTCAAAATGTACTTGGTCCATAAAAAACACTTAAATATGTTCAGTGCTAGGTCATGCAGTTATTTTTCAAATAGGATAATTTATGGAATTAGATTTATTAAGTGAAAATTTTGTAATTAATAATCAACTTACTTTTCTTTAATCTTCATATTAAATGAAATTTTATTTTTCTGACAGTTTAAATGAACTAATAAGATTTCGTATTTCTAATTAGATAGATAATTAAGAAAACAAATATTATATTGCTAAACGACATTTCTCTATTCAAAAATGGCCGTCGCAAATGAAGTGTCGTACATTATAATTGACATTGTTACTACAGCCTGAATGAAAGTCCATTGATTTCACAAAAGAAGTCGGACATTTGCGGGGGTTCTTGTGTTCTCACGGTGACAAAGGCAGTCACAAGACCCCTTCATGTGGCCAGGTCGTGTCCTGGAGATGCGTAATAACAGTCTAGGGACTACGGGTATGAACATGTCTACTGATCACTGTATTCAGATATAGTTTATAATACATAAACTTTAAATCAGTCATAACTTTATCGAAATTCATTACGTTTAACTTGTCACATAGAGCTTGATTTGCGCGTATTTGGGCGTTTAATTACTTGAATATGGACGTTGGTTTTCAACTTCGTCCGCTTCATTTTTAATGTAAATGAATTTATAGAAAAGGTTTTATCCTCAATAATCACCATTGTAAATGAGTTCGATTGCTAACCAAGTAATTAACGCCAAATAGAAAAAGAATATGTAGTTGCTTATTATGAAATAAGGATTTATTTAAAGAAATGAATTTATTCTTTATCATAGTGCTAAAATAAAAGTGGCTTATAAACCCCCAGTTACTAGGACTAGGAATCTTATTATTTGCTATCTGACTTAATTTTAATTTCGGCATTCTACTATGGTCATATTTAACGCTATTACATTTGTCCCAAACCAGCCCATTAATATTCTACGCCATGTCTAGACTCCTACGTCGTTATTATGTTACGTTTGCCACTCTTACAACAGAACTTTACAACGTCGTACTTTTCCGATGTCAAAAACACCATGTAATAGTACTTTGATGTTCTTACAGTTCTATCATATGTATTTAGCCAATATGTGCAATAGATACGTAATGGAAAATGGAACTTTCAGTAACTGATAGTTTCATTGAAGTCAACTCATTAAATGGATACAGTTTTTAAAATACATCTAGGTGTATTAAAACGAGACTGGCACTAAGAGACTCCTTCTTGCACAAACAAATCAAAGGATATAAAAAGACCACCACAGAAAGAGTTGTTTGTCTTGGCATGTCATATTGGGTGTCTGAAAATGCCAGTGTGTCAGACCACGTTTGCACGTTAAGCACACGTAACTCTCCTTTCTCCATCACATTAAACAATTACAGTCATTCCCTCTGAAATTGTAACGATTTGAGCTGACTAACTGGCTCCAATCTCGATGATTAGGTAAATATTAATAATGTACTAATTTATTCTCCACCTTTTACTGGAGCAAACACTGAACCGTTGAGAATCGCCTGCGTACACTAGAAATAACCGAGTTAATTTTGTTGGAACGCACGTGCCTATGATTGTGCACTGATTATTCATCGATTATTTCAATCGATAGACTTAATTCAGTGCGTTATTGATTATTTCCAGGTGATAGTTAAGTAAAACACCGTGCACTCGCAGGTGGTGTTTATAAAGTGAGTAAATCGATAATATTTTTCGTTAAGTTGTTAAAATTTACCCTCTCAAACACAAAATAAACGACAAATTCAATTAACGAGATGAACGGATTTTATTTTCAAAATGAAATAGGATGATAAAAATGAGAATATTCTACTTCTATCAAATTACTTAAATTCGGTTTCCTCCACGAATTCTTCATGCTGTTTTTTTCCATCTGCTTTAACAATAACTCTTCCATCTTTGGAGTGTAGTCATGGCCACACTGTGGCAGTATGCCTGAATATTATTATCCTCGTCGTTTTGGCAAACAAGTTTACGGAAAAAAATTGTGTGCAAATTATATATTCCCTCTTGCACACCTTTATCATTGGAAATATGTGTTGATATTACTGAGAGATTTACAATTTCTTGTTTATTTCCCAATCTCCGGGTTTAACAAGATTAGTGCATGATGGAATGGAAGTAACATACCTATCATTCTCTTGCAGCTCTATAGCCTAGTTTAACAAAAATCTTTTATATCCCGTTTTATCAAGAAATCTTACCGTGTTGTGTACCTGTACTATTTCTCTAAAGTACAACTGCCACGTCTGTTCAGCTCCTGTTCTCTACAAGCCGGTGGGATTAATCATCAATCACGCCACCGACCAATGGAAGGCGGACTGGGGGGAGAGGGAAATGGAACACAAAGCGAGTCTGTTTCTCTGAATTCCAGTGGCTAGCGCCGCCTAGCACTTTGGCTGGCTCTAAAAGCACTGGAGTAGACATAATTGACGTCTGCTGCGTGTGTAATTCGGCTTTCATAAAAAAGCCCCACCTATAAAAGTTCTGACTATTGCCTGGACGCGGCATTTTTTATCTGTCTTCCTCCCTCAGCCAAACAAAGTAAGTTCTCTTTTTCCTCAACAGTTATTGTTTCCTTCCAAATTAGTTTTTATTTTAATTATTTAGCTAACTTTAGTCGTTAACACAAACTACATCAAGACCTCTCGTTTTTAACCTCAATTTTTATGGAATCTAACTCAATCGCATATAGTAACTACTTTCTCCTAATTAGAACTAACTTAACACCTGTGAATTAGTCGAGTGGTCAATGTTTCTTATTGGTAGCAAGCCTTCGGCGTTTTCTAGGTCAAAGTGCTTAAAATATTCGGTGACTCATTACATGTCAATTCCAAATTGATTCTTATAAAAAAATGGCCACTGAAATTGAGCTTCAATTACCATAGCTAATAGTATTATATGACAGTTCTTAAATCCATCAAATGCGTTTTTAACAAGTATTTTGGATAGGATCTCCCTGTCAAGGAACTCGGAATTCTTCTGTCGATCAATATTAAATATTGCGATTAGTCATTCCAATCATTTAACAATTATCACTAGGTCGTGAATCTGTGACCTCTAACCTGATGAAATACATACCATCGTATTTTTTTGCGAACTCATTATCGTTTACTAAGCCAAATTTAACAAGGTTCACATTAACTAACTATTTAAAGTAATTTGCAATCAAAGGTAGTAACCAGGGCGCCAAATCAGTAAAGAACAATTCAAACGTCCGTTTCGAAGAAGAGATGTGGAAAGAGCGAAATCGGTCAAAGGTAAATCAGCTGTATTTCCAGAATTGGGTTGTATTAAGGTTATTCATTGAAGGACGTACGCGTGCGAAATCTGCGTCATCTCTTCGCACGTATATACGACCATGAAGCGCGGCCGGCTACTTGCGCGCGCCACACAGCACGCGTCACCTTTGGTCTGTCTACCTATCGATTTCAAGAATTCGTGCGAATGTAAGGCAGCGCGCAAGTGCGCACAACATACTCCTTGTGCTGTTTGCGCCTTGAGGAAAATGGAAGAGGGCCTAACAGGTATTGCACGCGTGCTGTAGTATGCCAACCCGGCATCTGTGCTGACGTATTCGCTTAGCATAAGTGCGTACGTACAAGCACCGGCGGATACGTACGCACTTACGCGTGTACATACGATAGCTAACGTCGTGTCACAATTCTGCGGCTGCTGCTATATAAGGTCGGGTCCCTCTCTTGAGTAGGCACAATTAACGCATCACGTCATTTTCTACATTCCATTGACATTGTAGAAATAGGACGAAGATAGTCTCGCACACATATACACACCTATACATACATTTCTCTATTGCGAGGATTAATAAAGCAGTAGCCGCTTTAGTTTAGTTACTATTACAATGTCTACTACAGTAGTCAATCATCGACAAGTCGCTCACAGACCTTTCCGCAATGTCATTCAGAGTTATTCAGGTCAAATTGGAAGCGGTGGATCAACGCTAAGCAAAGCTTCTTCACACAATCTCACCAGTGGGAGCGGCAGCAGTAATATAAGCACATTTGATCGCTCTTCTAACGGTGGAATGTTGCAAACCCCTGTTGCAATTATGCATCGAGAAGAAGCCCTTCTTGCTATCTACGTTCAACCAACTGAAATCGGTGGAGTTGGACACTACAAACCCTTCCTTTTACCACCAAGAAATCCCGGAGATAGTTCGCAGAATGCTCTTGAAAAGGGACTTGGATATGGAGCTTTTGGAGTTGTTTGGTATGTCTTCTCTCTTTTACTGATTTCTTGCATTTTGCACTCCCTTTATGTGTTCATTTTATGAAAACGGCCTGTTAGGATGAAAGATTTCACTGCCGTTTTATGAAAATTTTAGATTTTTGACCTCATAAGGTTGTGCATGTAGTGACCCTAAACATGTCTTGTGGTTTGAGAAGGCGTGTAGTATATGTGGCCTTTACCTGATGTTTAAATTTTATTTGCATTAAATCACAATTAAACACATGAGCTGATCGCGTTAGGAAATCCTTTTCGTTCAATATACGATATCCTTCTATTTGATAAAGCCACACCTACTATGTCGGCTGTCTATGAACGATTAGGGTTCGCCCGTTACCATGGCACACGCACAGAGCTGAACACACCCCAAAATCTGTAATTCACACCCTCGCTAAAGTGAACATTACACCCTGATTTTTTCGTTATTTTTATGTGTTCATATTTCTACCTTTTAGGTCAGTTATCGATCCACGAGATGGACGTAAAGTGGCCCTGAAACGAATTCCTCGAGTCTTCCATAATCCAATTACCGCAAAGCGCGTCTATCGCGAAGTTAAAATGCTTTCCATGCTCCATCACGATAATGTAAGTTTCCAGAGTCTTGACTTCGCCTCCTCTTGCTTCAGGAGTTTAGTTTGACATTCCGTGTATTCCTCTCATTTAGATTGTTACCTTGGTTGACGTGGTAAAGTCAGACAACTACTCCAATTTCGATGAGGTCTATCTCATCTTTGAGTTGATGCAGACTGACCTTCACAAGATAATTGTCTCGCCCCAGCCTCTTTCAACAGACCATGTTAAAATCTTCCTCTATCAGATCCTACGTGGTCTTAGGTATCTTCATTCTGCTGGAATTGTTCATCGTGATATCAAACCTGGAAATATGTTAGTCAACTCAAACTGTCTTCTTAAAGTATGTACCATTCCGTCTCATGTCTTAAGTCATCTAAATTATGTCTAATTGATTTTTTTCCAACTTCTAGATATGTGATTTCGGTTTAGCTCGTATGGATGATCCAAAGAACCAAGCACAACTTACTACTGAAGTAGTTACACAGTATTATCGATCGCCAGAACTCCTTATGGAGACCTCACGATACTCTTATGCTGTTGATATGTGGAGTGTTGGATGTACCTTTGCAGAACTTCTAAGTCGTAGAATTCTCTTCCCGGTAAGATATCTTTTTCTGGGAACCCTCTCATGCAACCTATCTATATAAATATTGCTATCTCGGTTTTTTCAGGCCCAAGGTCCGCTAGAACAGCTGGAGTTGATAGTGAACTTGACAGGAACTCCAAATGTGGAGGATTTAGAAAACTGTCATCCCGAAGCCTGTTGTTTTGTTCTTTCATTCAGACCACGACGTCCTAATCTCGCTTTCTTCTACTCACTTTCTCCTGATGTCTCTAGCGCAGCTGTGGACTTAATCTCCAATATGCTTTGTTTCAATCCCGTAAGTAGTAGCTCTTTGTTGTAATTTGGACTGAGTCAGCTGTGCAGGTGTGTTGGTCTGTCTGCCCACTGGTCTGTCTTCTATCAGTCTATGTCCTTGTGTTGCCTTTACCGGTGCCCTGGGAATACTTTTGCTTTTGCTGCTGCTGCACTAATTCTTTCGGTCCTTCGCATTCGTATGTCCCGTGGTGCGTCCGTGCATTTCCGTCCTTACTTTTGGTCGGACGCACGCACGAGCTAGAGCTAGTGCGTTTCACGCACGACTTACGACCTTGTTGTCCCTTACTTCTCTACCCCGTCACGTACAGGCAAAGCAAGAAAGTCTCTCTACTTTGACGGTCTATTTTTAGTTGGTCTTTTTTTCTCATTCATAACTCACCTTCACCTCAGGCTGTATCAGCATCTGATAACTTTATTAATCCTCTTCTTTCAACTTGAAATGGATACTGAAAAAGCACTTTTCATTAATAAACTTGAAAAGTATTTAAAATTAAGTATTACTTTAGTAAAAAGAGGAGTGAAATGCTGTGCAAACATTAAGCAACTAGAAAAATATAAAACATGTTAATTATAAAAACAGGTTGAGACGTTAATGATTGGATTTGAGACAAAATATGACAATAATCTTCAGTTTTCTTGGATAGATCAAAAAAATATTGGGTCATTTTATTAACCGGTCTAGTTTACCATACATTATGATTATCTACAAGACTTTTCACAAAGGTTGGCAGATTTTTATATGTGAAACAATCAGCTTTTGTTATCATTATCACTATTATTATCCCAGACTGATTGAAATAATTGAAAGGACAACATTTTGAACAGCGATCTTTTGATCCTTTTAGAAAGCCCGTATAACGGCAGAAGAGGCATTAAACCATTCATACCTGGAAGAGGCCCGATTACGATATCACTCATGTATGTGCACCTGCTGCCATGACGTTCCGGTGACCCAGTCAGGAGGTTTGAGTAGTCCCGGGGGAGTTAGTGATAATGGCTCCTTGTCCTCCGCACCCGCAACACCAACAAGTTCTATTTCATCAACTTCTACCGCTTCTTCCCCTGCTGATACACCCGGCAAAGGTATCCAACAGCAGCGACCCGGAACCGGTGTTCTCACGCGCAGGAAGTTCTGCCGTGATCTTGACCCCGCCGCTAACTTTCTGCTCCCGCTTGACCTCGATTCTCACTTCAAGCGACTATCCGATGCTAAACGTAAGCATCATATCGATATATATATATATATATATATATATATTGTAATTTCTAAATCTCTTAAAGCGTGGTTGAGGGCATCCAGGAATCTATGAGGAACTGTGCGATCTTACAAGCCCCCATATAGGGACTCGAACTCATGGTCAACTTTGCTTTCGAGCATACTATGCCATTTGAAACCAACTTTGTTGGAGATTGTTTAGGCGGAGCCCTATAACACAACGGAAAGGCGTTATCTGAAGGCTACTCCTTCACGATGGCTTAGTCACCTTAGTTACATAATGCCGTTGTTAAGGCGGTTGTGAATTTATTATCTGAGGTGAGAAGACGGGGATTTCATTCCTCTGAGCTAGTGGATTTCTATTTCTTTAGTTGGAATTTCACCATATCTTCAGGGTATCTGAAGCAAATTCTACAAACAGGAGCAGGATGTTGATGAAAAAAAAAATTGTTTATGACAAAGTTGTGCAAATACATAAGGATAAAAACTTGTCTAAATTAGACCTTTTTTCACGCTTCTTACAATCATAATTTAACATTTTTTTATTTTTTTCTCCACAGGTATACTTTGGGATACGCTTCAGGAATACCATCATAGAGATCCTCGAAGTGCCAAGCTAATACTTAACAAAAACGCGGCCAACTATCGGGCTCTTGTAACGTAAGTTAAATACATAATTGCTACATTCGTTTATCCGCAAAATGTTAGTACATAATGTATGCTTGCCGAAGTTTGAGAAGAGTAATGGTCTGTTGAATCTGGGATATACCCCTGAAATGTTTTTTCCGCTCAAAATCGTCATTCAAGACGTTCTATAGCATTTCCTAGCAATCCTCCAATAAGTACATTATACCTAATTTTAGTTCATAAAGGATTAAGGATTGAGTTCAGAAAGGTCTTGATTTCCCCTTATTCTCTTAAGTTTTGATGTACCAAGAGATGTGACACTTGCAGCCTAGTTACTTTCGCAGCAATAAGAACACTACTGCAAGCTGATAACTTCTTTTATTGCAGTAAGCTATCATTATCACACAGGGATGGTTGGTTCATCCCACTTAGGAGTAGAGTTGGTCCTCAAATGGTGGGAAAGAAAGCCATTGAAAACGGTTCTTCTATTACTTTGCATCGGCTTGGCATTCACACCTTATGTGTCTGCTACTAGGCTCGCTCACATATAAGCAATCTTAGATTCATATATGCCGACACTGAGTAGATAAATCGCCAGGATAATCTGATTGTGTGCTTTTTATTTTTTGCCTCTGCAGATCGAACGTGGCACAAGCGAAGGAAATGCCTGCAGCTAGGCGCTGGCGTTAGCAACCGAAATATAGTGGTCTCTAACATTCTCCGCTTGTATCATAGCCTCTATCTAACTATCCTTTTTTCCTGTGTGTCTTTATCTAAATCCCGGCCGGAAACACCCATATATTCGTTTCTCTTTCTAGCAATCTTCATTTTATACACACGTTCTTTCAATTTCTCACACCTACTTCTACGTTCGTGTTCTTTCCTCTATGTTTTCCTCCGTTTTTTTCGACCACCAAAACCGTGTGTGTCAAATCTAGGTGGAACTTTCTTTGCGAGCCTCTGTATAGAGGCCTTCTAGTGATAATAATTTTGTTCCCTCCCTCACAATATGACTTTTGAATACCACCCGTAGGCGCGATCGATCATTGTACAAAGTCCCCATTCCTATTTCCTCCTGCATAAGCGCACGCACTATTAATATGTGCTATAGGCCCACTACTCATGTTTTTCTCCTTTTCCACCAATATTTCGTGCATTTATCCAATTTCTCATCGTCTCAACCTCTCATTGGATGGAGGGTGTTGGTTTTCGTAAATTGTGCGCTGTCAATTCCTTCCACCCCTCCCTGTCCCTCCCTCATATTATCTCATTTCATCACTCTCTCATTTCTACACGTACCTACTATTATTTGTATATTGCACCATTTTTTCCTCCTCACCACTTTATTTGCGTAT
>CAADRB010000026.1:1292605-1349769 GCA_900708905.1 Hymenolepis diminuta | reverse complement strand
ATGCCTTGTCTTCAACATCTTCAGTTAAAAGTAATCTACCCATCGCCTAACTGCTAATTATATCACGTTTAACCTTCACTTCAGCTATTTAACTGGTCGAAGAAAAGGTGAAAAAATAAATGTGCAGATAGTGGCCTATCAGATTTTTTTGGTAAGACATAATTAGAAATGCCAGTATATGTTCAGCTATAAGATCGACAAATTACAGGAGGTGTTTTAGTGGGCTTATCGAGTTTTTAATCAGTGTGAGAAGGGCACAAACAAGCTATTAAATCTTACGATTTATAGGCGAAATTATTATTTGGATTTGCCGTTAGTGCCATTATCTCGCCCTAGGCATGAACGAAGATTTTTGAGAATTTTTAAATTATCAGCCTTTTTAGAGCGCTCATTTTCGGACTCTTTCGCCGGTTGACCCTCGGATCCGGTGAAAGGACATTATTAGCATAATTAGTTGGCATATCAGATCAGCATAAAATTTATGATCTCTCTTTTAAAGGTACATACACATTTGTACTTTAATACTCATAGTTCCACACTGTTCATGTTGGCTGTGCCATTAAAGTAAAAATAATTATTTTTTAAGTCGAAGAAATAAACCAGCACTTAAAAAAGTCGTTTCTCATTAGTCTCGCGTTTCAAATATAAAAGTGTTAATAGGATTTAGATTTTCTCATACTAAATAGAAAAACTGCTCCCTTATGTTGCAAATTACAATAGCCACTATCGTTATGCTAGCATTAGGGACCAAAAGGAGTAGGTCCTAAATTTTGAATATGGAAATATTAAAATATGAAACAGTAAATTATAAAACGATGAATCGGTAAAAATGTTACAATATATGCTCAGAAATCGAACAAAATATGTTTCTTTTGAGACCCTGACATTATTACTATAACTTAACCTGAATTTCTACTCGATCCCCATAAGTCTTTTTCTGGACTAATTTTACCGTTCCTGAAGTAATGATGATTTCCCACGTTCAAAACTTGAAAACTGGTTTATTTTGCTTGAGCATGTTATAACACGATTAGAAATAAGGGAGTGGTCGCGTTGTTGAACTTCGAGTCCACTTTATAGTTTATTGGCTAATCAATAAAAAAATTCAGTTTCCAGTGAGATCATAAAGGTATTGCGTGTTTTTACAACGAAATTATTGCACTAATTTATCCTCTACTTGACCCTTTATTTTTATGGCATCCATTAAAACAAAATTTTCGACATATTTGAACCTTTCATAACCAAATAAGAAAGGTCTTTTCTTCGAAGAAATATCTGAATTCATTTCTTACCATTCTCGGTGTTTTACTAGATCAATTGGCATTTGCGTAGTTGCGATAAAAACTGTTTCTAGATCGTAATTTCATCAAGAAAAAAATTAACAAAATGTTTCTAAGACTGTCAAGCCAGTAAAAATGGTAAATAGACTTCTAAAGGTATCACACTTTTAGTCCAGGATTGAAAAGACCAATAAAATCGCGCCGGTTATTATAAAACTGCAAATTCATCGGATTATCATCTTCAATAAATCCAAGGAGATGAAGTAATTTCAAAAAAACAAATTCAAAATCCATATTACCTTAATTTATCGTGTTATTTAACTAAACGAGGATTTAAAAATTTTTAATAAAGTTGATTTATAAAGTTGATCAACTTTAATATTATTTATTTGAAAATGGAACTCTAGGTTGACACGCTTCTACCATTAAAACCAATAGCTCGAGCAATATTTGCAAAATATAACTAACTTACATGAGACATTTAGATATGATTTTATTAGTTGCCTCTGAAATGAACCTAGGTCGATAAATGGTAGGAAAGATTACTACATTTTAGTATTTTTTAATATAAATGAGATGTTCCTTAAATTGGGAGCAAGTGGATTTTACACATTTAGATAAATCTCAACAGTTTCAAGAGAAATATTGAAAAATATTTAAATAGCAATTGAATTTCGTAGCAAGGGTAGAACGTGGAAGTGAATAGGGGATAACAAAATGGATGAAAAGAAATGTTAAATAATAAATTAGTATAATGAAAGTGGAACTCCTTAGCCAGCTTAGACCTGCTTTTCTATCAGAAGAATGCAATTCCCCGAATGATATACCAATTTACTCTATCATTCAATACGTTTTGACAATATTGTCTTTCAATTTTGATCTCGAACATTCTAGTCAAGAATTTGTAAATTGTATCCTCAAGTTTGGATTTTAAAACGTCAAATTTTAACACAACTCAACCGAATTCGGTCAATGAAACATGTTTCCTTTGATTCATTGACCATTCTTCTATTCTTTTCCACTTCTCTTTTCATCATTTATTTTCCATGGTTTTCAGTTCTCCTCGTGTTTACATTTTTCAAAATTCGTGAATAATAATAATAAATTCACATCCTCTTAAGAGTAATAATCGATATTATCAATATGCACATCCGGCAAGTCAGAGGTCACGAGATCGATGATTATCTGTGCACGTCTAGTGATGCTTATGGCTAGTCACTTTGGTTAGTTCCAGTCAACTAGAGAGTAGGTGAAGTGTGAGTTCTTCCTAATAACGGCTTCAAGATACCTTCTCTCTACTCAAGTTAACTGCTATTAACACTTCTCTTACTTCTTACTCAACAAGAATTACCGTTTTTACTACATTTTCGACGAACTATTGCGTCAAATTTTATTGTCTTTTAATCGAATAAAAATGGAAGAATAATTAAGGAAGACCTCCAAGAAGGTATAGAATAGAATTACCCTAACTAGGACAATCCGCATTAGAAATTTTAAGCAATACGTGTAGATAACATATCTTAAGTTCATTTCAATTTTATTTCAAATTATTTCTGAACAGAAGTCAGATTTGTATCCCTTAATTATCTGAATCTTCAATATAGGGGAAAAGTTTATTAATCTTTTCCATTTTAAAACATATTAAATAATGTCCTTTTAGCACCTGCGAGTCCATATTACTTCAATAAAATTAAGTTTTGCATGAAAAATGAGCCGATTTGCAAATGATGTGTGCGCTTCGGCACACTTTTTACTGAATCGAACCTTCCGGAAACCAGTTTGGATAAAAAGGTGAGGCTTCCGGAATTTGGCACACCGAGTTTGAGTTCAGCTTCTCGAATAACATGTACTTACAATTCATTAGAATTCGCCCTAGCCTATGATCTCTATCGAAATGTGAGTGCAAATATTGACGCAAAATTTGGAAATGGAAGTTAGGATTTGTTTTTAATCAAATCAGAATAAGTTACGAATATCTATCTTCAGTCTTCAAAGTAAGATTGTATCACTTCAAATATCTCTTAAATATGACTTACCGCAGGACTCATTAGCAGAATTAGGGATGGCGTCCTGACATATGACAGTTTAACCATCCTTTCATCATATTTAAGAATTGATCATAAACATGAATCGATCAACATAACGGCCAAGTTAACGCTAGTTAATTCAGTAGACAATAATGTAGACACAACCACAACAAAATTGCTGCTAATTTAAAATTTTAATGGTAGATATCACTGAATGATAGTGTAGGGCACAATTATTCAAAAAAATGGGTGCAGCATTAGCGGAATCTATTAGGAAATAAATTATAAGAACCTACCAGACCTTGTTAAACTGTAATGTCATGATGCCAGACAATTTTATTACACAGGCAATTTTTAAGGTTATCAGATTAAACGTCGGCAGGTGAAATAGTTTTGTGGCTGTAAGAAGCTTAGTAAATTTAAACTAATCAACTTCTCCACATTTGTGATGAAATATAACAAACTCCTCAACTGACATTGCATATGTTCTTGTCGGTTTATCTTTTTAGCCGCTAGTGACCCGAAAACTCCATGTTGCACAAACATCTAGAACGAAATTATCCATCCGAGCTTAATTAGTCTAAGCCAAACCCCAAATTCAGCATTTAAAGGATAGGTCCCAAGGTCATTAAAATAAAGTGTTTTCACACACTTGACTTAGGCAGAGAAGCAGCATCCCGAGGCTCTTCCGATAGGAAAATTGTAACCTGTCGCCTGTCCTTTGACCTATGCTGGGCCGTATCTTTGATGGTGATATCCACTGGATGTGTCCAGACCTCCATTCAAAACTGTGGAATTTAGCTGAACTTACTGGTAATCGTATCAGTGTTTGCATAGCAGTATGGAAATATAGTGTCCGCCATTGAGTTCTCTTTGAATTGGTTAAGAATTAGGTAACAAAATGAAAGGCAAATGAGACTGTCTTAACTCATTCATTCGACTTGAGATTAATCAATTCTCAGTTAAAACCGAATCTCTATTTCGGTGTAGATAATTTGCCTAAATATTAGCAACTCCACTTACCGAGCCCATATAATAAGGAAAATTCATTTATTGAGATTATTATCGTCATAGGAAATAATATTGTAATAATCCATTCTAAATGCTTTTTACCTACCAGTGTTAAGATTAATAATATGGAATGGAATAAATATTCCTTTAACTCAAATTTCCACACGCACATTATATGCTTTAATGATCATTTTACCTTTGACCAGGTTTCTATTAAACAATGACTTGAAATTCTACCTTTTTGAAAGAATTTTAACTGAAAGCTTCCCTGATGAAAAATATCTACCTTGATGAATCATTTTCGCAGTTATATGTGCGGCTTGATAATTTCAAATCCCTAGATAATTTAGATAAGGAATTTGCCACATTCCTTCCAATAAAGGGCATCTGAGTAATCTCTTCGAATAAAATTATCCCCTTGTAGGAAATGGATATAATTAATTGATTTAGATAAAGTTTTGCCGGCAAATCAGAAGGTTTTTTGCTTGTTTAAAGGTAGTGGCAATTAAAACAACTTTATTATTATTTTTCGTTAATTTTAATAGTGGATTTAATACGTTATGGTTCATGCACTACTCATTTTCCGTTCTTATTTAATAAAATGAAGCTTTATGAATTATGATATAAAATGCATCCTAACACATTTCTCGTAATATTTTAAGGAAGAGCTATTAATTAAATGCTTAGATTAATTATTTATTTAAATAAGAATTGACAAAATTAGATCGAATAAATTGCAAGAAGAGAATCAGACAAAGTCTCTAGGGGAAAATAAAAGGTATCACAAGGAAGAATGAATGTCTGTGATGATTAAATTTCTCGTCAAATTCCCTTTCCTTTCACTTGTCTATAGTAATTTTATTATCATTAAGTTACACGATACCTAATGAGGTAATAATAATCCACTTATTCGATCGTTTCAGTAGTAAGAACATTAATTTGATAAGGTTCAGAAATTATTGAAATGGTCTATGAGGAATAAGATTAAAATACATCTCTGTTCTAGGAAATGATGCAATGGTATGATGCGGTTGAGACTGAGAGCTTGCAATATAGTAGTAAAGTCTTCATTCCATGGCATGAAATGGAAGGACGATTTTGGAAAAAATAGGTGGCCGTCAATAGTACTGGTAGTATCAACCACCACTTGAACGCTCGTGGTTCCTGTTAATTGGAAAAAACTTCATGTCAGACTGTTAAATGTGTCAGGACATGTTATGCTATGCATGCTATGCTATGGTATACCAGAAAATCCGGAAACTACTTGTTCTAGTGCAAAGAACAGTGAAGGATCATTACATAAGTACATGCACAAATCGATATTAAGACTTTGAAATACTTAGGGTTGATTTTATGCTCGACCGATTTTATAATCAAATCTTGAGTAGTTCGTGAAATTGCAGTGAATGCTTATGTATAATCCAAATTGAAAATGAAATCTCGTGCTATTTATTCATGTTCTCAGGTTTCGTGTTGTTGAAAGCCGTATACAGTTAAATTATTTGACTTTAAAACAGGAAGCCACCCCTCAGTCACCCCGTGCAAGTCTTCATTTGGGTGTAATATACCGGGTGACGAAAGATCAGATAAATCGTGCCAACAAACCAACCAATATTTATGTTTTTGTTCGCAAGCACGCAATTAACTTTTTTGAACAGATTACATGACGCCAATGTGCGTATGTGTGCAAATGTGTCGAATGAATACTTACAAGAGAGAAAAAATGCGCTTAATCCGAAGTAGGCCTTAGTAAGAATCTGAGGGTGGTATGTTTTATATAATTATTAACCCAGGTATGATTCAAAACAGCCCCAATCCTCAATCGTTGTCTGCACGCTCTCCATTGCTGATGACAATCAATGAGTTTGTACTTTCACGCCTTTTTTGCATTTCACGTGATATTAATTAAAATCAAGAGTTTGAGAAAAAAATGACACGCAAATTCAAGCTCACATCTTTGTCCTCGTTATTTTTTTTTTCAAGCAAGAGAGATTTGAAAGCCATGATTAGATTAGCTGGGAAGATACCTGTAGCTAAATGCTGCTAATTTGCATATTTCCCCTGGAACAAGCAAATTTTAAATTATTATTATTATTATTGCTGTGGATGATACTGAATTCTTAACCAAAACTAGCCCACATTTTTTCGCGTTCAAATTCAATCTTATTTTCATAAGTAGCGAAATAAAATCTATGCGATTACGTCATGTGCGACAAAGCGAGTGCGATCGATCAATAAAATAACACCTGTGGGATAGCAGTGCAATCAGAAGCGCAGGTGTTGAATTAGCCCGAGTTAATACCAATTTAATAAGTAAATTAAAAATCTGACACATTTAATCGAAACCATCTCTCACCTTAAAGAAAAGTGAGGCCACTGTTAGGACTATACACTTAACTAACCTGCTTAATTGGTTCCGCAGGCCACGCAAATGTAAACGAATTCAGGACACACTAGGAGGGGGGNGGGAAGAGATGAATGACGTCATCAAACAGAATTAATCAACCACTCAATGCACGTGGATGTATCCGCAGGATATGTGCACATGTACGCTAAATTAGCCATAAGACACAGTCCGTGTATCAGTAAGCAAATCTCGGAGGCGAAAGGATAGAGGCGAACTGTAGCTAAAGGCGTATAGTCGTACTGGCTGATACAAACAATGTACGGGTTTAATCATTCGAGAGATTCGATATGAATAATGAGCTTTATTAGAGCTGGTTATTTTCACTAATGTTTACATGATGAAATTCATTACTGATCTCAATTTAATTAAAAATATTAACTATGTATGTGATTGCATTTAAGCCTAAGTTATTCACCAAGGAAAACAACTTAGAACGAGTCTGACTTTATGTTGAAACGGAAATGAAAGCTACCTCTCTGTTTCCAAAATCAAATAATTGAGTTATTATTATGCTTTTCTATTATCATTAAGGAAAAATAAGAACATGAAATTTTAGTTAAAAGTTGCTTTGTACTCGAGTGTCGAACCTGTGACCATTGACGTCATCAGCAGTTTTTGGTAGTTTCTTAAATCATTAGAAACTCCATCATAGAATCCGTGGCCTTGAGTTTTGCGTTAGAGTTCTTGACAGTCTTCTCACCGATCTGTGTAGATATTTCGGTGGTGATTAATCACTATCTTTGCACTTGAACAACTTGTTTAAGAACTTCATAGTGTCGATTATTTAGAAATTCCTTTAAAATTTAAACGTCCAGAGATCTATATGAAAGTCATCATATAATCATTATTATATATCTTACCTCAGTTATCAATACCATTTGGAATCGGTATTAGAGATAAAAGCTGATTTACATGTTTCTATTTTGTTGAGAGATGGTATACTGAAAGTGGAAGATTTCAGAATTAAAAGTATTGTTTCTCAAGAGTTTGAGTTTTTAGGAATAATGTGAAGTGGTGCTCGTTATTTCAGACAGACATCATAGAACATAATCCTGATTGTGCCTAACCCAGATAGATGTATGCAGTCACTCTCTCTCTCTCGTATACTAACTTAACAAACAGTGGTGGTCGCAAATTAGCAGCCTGAAATGAAAGTTTTAGCCATCCCAGTTTTAATATCAGAATCCCAGTTACCTGTAGGAAGCGTTAATCATGTGCAACAATACCCGTAACTAATTACTTTGCTTTTTTAAGGTCTTATTTTGCGATATCTGATATCATTGAATTAGATCTAAGCTTAATTTAAAAGTCCGGTTCCTATTACGCTTGATAGCTCGGCAATGTAGGATTTCAGATTACAGTTTCCAATTGATCACAAGAGTTAGATTATTTTAGTATATTTTATGCCAGTAAATACATTTATCCTAATTCATTCACGTATTTTACATCCTATCTTTTTCCCATACTAAAATAGATTGTTTTCGCGGATTAAAGCTTAAATTTTGGGGAGAATATGCCAGCAACGTATATTTTTTTCGTGCTGCAACCGAAAACATGCATTTTGGGAGCGGCCCAGTTTTCGACATAGTAGATTTTAACGAGGGCTAGTACATATACCCTCTCTCTGCACCTGACAGCCTCCCCGTTGGTGGCTACGCATTTTCCCATGGAGATTTGGGGAGGAGTTACCTGGGCGGTCATTTGTTTCCAAAGTGAAAGTGTTATCTTTTATCATACACTCTTCTATTTAGTAAGGGAATTGTAATAATTATTATAGTAGACACTATTAAGGAGAGCTCAGTTGGTGATTTTGCTCGCTATCTTGGCCACTAGAAGGAAAAATTTCCCCAGCTTATTTCGAAACGCTAAACATCGGAGTATTGCCACCAAATTTTTTCAAATGTACTCTTTCTTCAGTAAGTAGACGAATTTGAACCGGTTTATAAATACGAGATTAAGAGAATGTAAAAAAATACGAACCTTCCCCTTTGATAACCAGCATCTACTACGATTTTTACCCACTTGTATTGAAAGCTGAGCTTCATACGAACACTTTCAATAATTTCGAGGAATGACATTTTCTGCAAAATCAGGGATGTCCTAGTGGTGACTGAAGCAATGTAGAAATCCCCATTCGCTTTTCTCCCCCACTCGATAAATATTGCATTGAAACCTCCACGTCCAAGGTACCAAGTGCTTGATCCTATTTATTGATTTAGGGACCAATGAATGAAGGACCACAGTAACCTATTGAACCGCGAAATTAGTGGCATAATTAAGCTATTTGAAGCACGCGAAGTCATATTCGATATTCATTTGAAAATTGTCAAGAAACGTATGAATATATATCATAAACTGGTTAAATTTCCTTTTCCAATACAATTATGCCGAAAAAATTCATAATTCATTTTTTTTTACCTTTTTATCTCGATATTCTAACCACTCTTCATGCTTCAGGATAACTGCTTACTACTTATTTTTGTGCAGTCACAAATTTAATTGATCATCCAGTATAATGAGATCCTGAATTTTTTACATTATATCATTCTAATAACATATTCAGTCATGAAATATCTGATCCGTTATATGATTGATTCTGATTTACATAGCCTTCTTCCACAGTATTTGACCTTTACCTGTTACATCTCAGTAAAGTCGACTTTCTACTTCTCTGGCAGCTCTGCCCCATAAGTAATATTTTGAAGTATCAGGATTTACAAGCTAAGTTTCATAAATATTTAAGTTCCTGCTGAAAATTTAATCAGTATATAACCTAGATTAGATAATTCTGCTTTATCTTTTAAACCACTTACTTAATTTCTTCCAAAATTTATTTTATTTTCATATTTTTTAGGATCTACTACTTTATCCCCTGGAAAAATAAAATCTTTCTCACCTCGTAAATTAGAAAACCCCCTCTCCTATAAAGGTCGTTTGAACAAGATCATGTGAATATTCAAAAATATAGGTTCAAGATGGTTAAATATATGTTACCGTTTCCATGTTTCTGCTACTTATATGATAAGAAAGAGAGGAGAATTAACTTGAAAAAATTCCTATCACTCGGTCTTTGTGTAAAGCAATAACTAGTGATAACAAGGTCAGAATCTTCACACTAAATTTTGATTAGACTGATTACATTAGTCCAGACGTCACTTAGAGGTCTACTGTATTTAAATTTGCCATGCTTCTCTAATTTGTAATTTTCAGTTTGCAGCCATTCTTTCTATTCCTTTTCATTTCAAGAAAATTTTAACGTTATTCAAGAAAGAACTAATCCGGTCAGGAATTTCCACTCGTTGAATCAATGTTTAAATGTGCGAGATAATTAGCATTGAACAGGGTTATGTACCTTTCCAAATTTGTATTTAAAATGCGTGCTACATGATAATTACATGAACGACAGGAGAACGGAATATTTTCAATGCACTTAACAGTATTCACAAAACTATGTGAATAGAATTCGTCCCCCGGACACTGAGTTATTATTCTTCCGTACTCGGGTATGAGGATGAAGCTTCGGCACCGTAACATTATTGATTAACCAGGCAGCCAAGCCCATATATCCTGAGCTTAATACATGATGTAATTCTTACGAAATAAAGACTGTCTTTGCTTTACAAGTCTTCTGCTCTCTTCTAACTGGCTCTGAGCAGCAATATCCACAGTGGCACCTCAAGGAGCAGAGATGATCTGGATTATATTAGTGGATATATTATAATAGATACATTTGAACACTAATTATCTTATAAACAAGGCCGATTTGAATAAATCGTCATAGTAAATCGGACCATCATAATGGAAATCAAAATCTACTTAGATCTTACAGGGATTGCTCATTAAAGAATATCACTCGATCAATCGTTTTCGGGGTTCTATTGCAGGTGAAGTTGAACATTTCTTGAATAAATGCACTATTCACTGATAAAATCTCCCATTCTAATAAGTGTTTGCTTCCTTTGTTTTTTTCTTCAACTCTTATTTATAGCTCATTGTTAGCTTCTACTACTGTTAGTCTTGAAATGATATGACAGAGTAGATCTTGGTAGTATTAAAATTAAAAGGACACACTGGGCAGCTTAGCTATATTTTCTTGCCTGAACATAGAAAGTTCTAATCACATGGACCAGATGTGTTTTGACGGGTCTAAAGTGCATCTTGATAAATGCCTTTCCCAGATATACACGTGCGAGAAGATACAACTCTATTATTCCATGAGTAATCCTCTTTCTAAGGGCCACAAGACGACAACCGCCTTACTCCATTAGTATGCTCTACACTAGAATGTAAAAAGTGTGTGAGGAAGAAACTAACCATGGGAGAGCAAAAAAAAGCATTTTCACGAAATGGATGAAAACATAATTATACTGACTCGCAGAGTTGAATTGACTGACATTAGTAAGTCTAATGAGCTACCAATAAAAAGGCATCATTTGAAGGTTAGGACAGAACAGACACTGAGTCAACTAGTGCGTCTTAGAGTTTGTAAGGTCTGAACAAATCCCTCATTACTTAAATTATGCGAAGCGACGTTTCACATACGAAAATTCAAACGGTGGGTGGGTCAGTCTTGAGACTTGCATTAGAAAAGTACTTTTACTTAAGGCGAGAGTAATTATAAGAAAAAATTTTAGGCCATTGGATGAGAAATTGCAGAATTTTAGTATTTAAATAACATTGTCATTTGCAAATCCCATAAGATTTTTTATTTTAAAGTTCATTTTCGCAAGTGGATTATTTTCGGAGGTTGAGACAGGTTTCTCAAATCTACGAATACTAATTTACTGGAAGGAATATGGGAACCACGATTTTGATGAAAAAAGAATAATCTAGTGAATCCTCATTCCAACAAGCATGCTAAATATTTTTTTACGTTTTCATCGTTTAATTTTCAAGCAAATTGTTTTCCAAAACTCATCTTAAGAAGGAGAAGTGCATTTTAAAAATTTAAATCTGACCATTCATCCATTGATTTATAAAAAATTATCAGTCATTCACCTGTACTTCTCGAACTCGTGATCTCTGGTGCTTCAAACGGATCAGTTTAATTTAACTAAATAGCAATCCCTATCTGAAAAGTTAAACACACTCCCCTCCATAATTCATTTACAGTATAAAAGTACAGAGTCTAACCTCAGCACTGTGAGTCTTCTTTTTCCACACTAATAAAGCCGTATTATGTAGAGGGAGAGTTATAAACTTCTAATGAAGAAATAAGAAATTATTTGATAACAAAACTATCTAATTCAGACAATTAATTTATGTCTCAATGGCAGTCACTAATTCTCAATATTCTGAAATTCTTAAATTCATTTCTCCGGAAGTTACTAAATCTCTGCGTGAAAGTTTTGACAGTCATCACAATCAAATCCCTCTGACATAAATATTTTCTTTTTGTCAATGCGATTATTTGCTGTTTCCTTATTTATTTCCTCCTATACCCAGAGCGTCTCTAGAACAGGGTTTCTGTCAGAATATCTCCCCTGTCCTTTCTTGAAAAAGAGCAAGGAGTTTTTAGCAGATAGAGAAATACCTGGGACTGGCATAACCTCGAATATGCGCTTATTTCTGGCATAATTACGACAACGCAAAAGTGAGGTTATTTTACAAACAGCGAAACACCACGAGAGGCGGTGATTCACCACATTTTGGGTGGAGCTATCGACGTTTTGTCGCAGTTCGCGCAGGTAGATGATGTTGATGATATTGTTGTTGCTGTCGAGCGTATACAACAAACCAAACAAGGTGCAAAAATAAACTTTTCGCGCATATTTTTAAATCAATAATGCATGATCACTTTTTAGCAGTTTTCGTGGCCTTTTAACATGATAAAGTCTACATCGAAACATTAGGGTCTTCATTAAATTGGATATTAACCTTTTGGTGTAACTGGTACAGTAAGTTGTTAATAAAAAGTTTCGGAAAACGTATAAGGAAGATTTTTCCCAAGGACAAAGCATTCACGTGGTCATTTGAATATTAAAAAATAAGCCCAACAATTTTAACGAATTACCCCATTTATTTTGTCCATAAATGAACTGTTTTGTTCGATGGCATGTTGGAAACTAGGACTTCCACTGTCCTCTAAGTCACGGTATAGAATCACATTGGCATTTTTCTAGTTGATGAACAACAAATCCCCATGGTTAAATAGAGAGGATATAATAAAAGTTCAACTCTAAAAGAGTCTCTGAAAAAGCTATTCTGAGTGTCTTTGTAGATGGCTTTGGACATTATTATTAATTCTACTTATATGAGGAATCGAACCATGGATGACTTCAAAAATACATTTGCTGATTAGCGTTAGACAGGTTCACATAAATTTACTTTCCGATTGATCTTACAATCAAAAAGGTTTTTTGGGTCGTGGTAGACATTAATATTATTTCTTATAAAGGCAAGCAACTTCAGAGACAGACGCTTTTAAAATAACTGAAGATTATTGCTAATTTAATGCTGGCAAATGAGAGGAAATTGTACTTAAACTGGAAATCCAAAGTTTGCCAATTAAAAGGAAAGAAGTTTAAATTTTATTCTTAGTTTTTGACAGCTGTTTGCTTTTCTATATTAACCACAACGAACTTTGGATTCTTTCACCCTCGCTGAAATAAATCTCTGTATTATCAAATTTACAATGCTCTATTAAATTTAAACAAAGAACGAAGTCCGTAAAATAACATCACAGGTTAGTACAAGCTTTCCATGGCTGAATAGATTTGGGCATACGGACATAACCAAGTATTAATTCAGATCAATAACTGTATAATGTTTGCAGGGAATTATTTTGTACTGAGCGGTAAATTCGTGCTCTGAATGAAATGTAACTTTTGATTTACCCATGATGAAGCACGGTGCTGTGTAACTTTGATCATGGAAAAAAACTCAGGGCTGCTTCAAAATTAGGAGGTAATGAAGGCGGTATGAGTGAGAGTTGGGACATCTGAAGAACCTACCTCATTTGAGTTCCAGAATAATCTGATTGTTTCCCTCCTCAATTCTAGTTTTGATCAGGCTTATATTATCTCCTGGATGACATAATTTCACATGATTTTTGCAGCCATCCTCTTTTACATTATTTTTGTGGCATTTTTCTATTGAATAAAGAAATTTACCAGCCAGTAGGTCATCTTGGGTTGTGTGGTGGTTGATCTCGTCTCACTTTTATTTGCGAAGAGCCGATGACATTGAGAGTTCACATAAATAATTTCCCTTTTATATGCACCTTCCAGCAGCAGCTGATGGTCAATGGTAGTTTTTTGTAGGATTCCTACTTAACATCCGCCTCAAGTTGCCTTAGCCAACTCTCCGTATGTTTAGATTTGGATTTGCACATTTTCTGTTAGTTCAATAGCATTTTAGTCCCCTTATCATCTACTCTTTATAGACTTACCCACCGTTTTAGTCTTCAATTTCTTAATTCTGCGGCAAGGTTTCTTAATGGAATTTTTCATTCATGAACTTTTCTTTCTCTTTTACTGTGCAGACCCGGTATCATCGACCGAGTAATACTCTAAACAACCCCTGATCTATTATCACCCGCCTTACGATACACAGTAGCAGATAACCGTACAGAGAAGTTAGTCCGATGTATTGGCTTTGCTCGAACCCTAATCGATTTTAGAATTGTCGTTATTATCACACACTGGCCTTCCTGATACTCATTCTATAGTATCACTGGCTGGATCTTTATTATTTTCAGGTAAAAGAGCTCAGATGGTTAATTTTGAAAACTGCATAAAATAGCTAACCTGACAGGCGTATTACAATTTTCGGCAAAAATAACAAGGGGGTATTTCTTTAAGAATTTGAAACGTGAAGGAGATTACAGTTAACATACCTGCGTCCTAAAATTTTTCATAAATTTAGGCAGACAGCCATAATGTATCTGGCCCATTAAGTAGTCCTCCAGATAAACGGACTTGGAATACAATATTTTAGTAATTATTTCATATAAACCTAAGGATAAGAAAATTAGATTTATATTTACATAGGTCAAAAAAATTTGATTGCAAATTTTTGCTTGAAAATTTCGCTTTATACACTTGATAAAACAACGCTGATGACCATGTTTAATAAAATCAAAACCTCCTCTTTGAATTAATCAATTTCAGATCAATTTTATCAATTTTACTTGAAAATGATTTGGAAATTAAATCTGCTATGTGTGGTACAAAATAATATTAAATTATTAGATTAAATAACTGCAAAAAATATTTTATGAAGGACAGGAACAGACGTGCAATAAATTTTGAATTATACGATGGGAAATTTGGGTACAATTAGCTGAAGATGTACAGTTTTTGAATTTCTGAATAAGCTCTCTTGGTGATTAAGCATTGGCGGGTAACTCACCTTTCCGCAAGCTGTCTAAAAAAGCGAAATGTTTCTAATAAACTAAAAAGCAAGTTAAAGAAAGACGAATAATGATTTCTAAACTCTGGTTAATAGTTACTGATTAGAGGAAAACCCAACTTTCCTTTTACTTGGAGATAATAAGTCTTCTTGATTTCCCCTGAAACGATCAACGGAAGACATAATAATAAAAAATAATAATGTAATTATAAGTTAATCTTAAAAGAATTAGAAAATTACAATTTAAGAAATTTAGCAGTATATCAGGCTTAAGGCTCTTCTTATCACAGCGGGAAGTTTCATCTTAAGGTAGAGCCCTTGTAGAGCTAAAGGTGTGCGAAAAGCTAGCTCATTGGATTCTTCAACCAAATTCCGCGGTCGAGCCTCAACAAAGAAACCTTTGAGTTTGGATTTCTGTGAAAAGTCTTCTTAGTTGTCCTACATTGTACACTTTTGAGTAATCAGGTATCAATGAGAACTAGAAAGTCTTCGATTTGATAAGAATGTGGCGTTAAAATAACCACCATTGGTAATTCCTGTCCTTAAAAGATTAAATCCACAACACTGGGGAATTTGAGCAAATGTAGCGAAATATGAAACTGTCAATTGTATGCAGAAAAGAAAATAAGGATCGCTTTCCTTAGGTACAATGATCAACAATGACTGTCGGTGCACAATTTCTAAATTGCTTTGTCTTATAAACGATAATAGCAACTGAAAGGCCACACGTCAGAATGCCATCCTCAACGCCAATATTTATTTCATGCAATTCTCTTCGAGGTATCCTATGAAAAGCATCAATATGTGTATTTCTAAGTCAAGCAGTGAAGAAGCGAAAGTCTCTCTACCCTTTTTCCAAATTATATTCTCACAGCTATTGCTCCGCATATCCGAATATTATAACGTACACCAACATTATAGATGATCGGGTATACCATTATCAGTAATATCACGTATTTGTTAAAAAAATTCCATTTTTATACCATACATTATGGATCAATAAATCGAGGCCCATGGTCAAACTGTTCACAGCAGACTTCTGAACAGTAATTCTTTAAATGAGAATTTATAAGAGCTAATATTTTTATAATATTGTTCCCACAGCATAAACATTGTTACATCGGGTTTGAATATCCCCGTTAGATATTCTAATATCTTCTAAGAATACTGCAGTACGAATCATCATCGTCGGTGTGGAATGCCAGAAATGTTGATAACTTATTCGTTTCTCCTACATTAAAAAATGCAATGAGACTATCAACATCACAAATAAATTTGGAAAATGAAGGTGAAAATAATAGTAAATAGTTGTAAAGAGAAGAAAAATAGGGGTCTTCATTTATAGATCAATCTGGGTTATATTTTATTGATTAAAACAATATAAAAGAGGTATTTGCAATATTAACAGTCTTCAATTAATAAGGTTTCAATTGAAGGATGACATACATTACGTTTAATTTAGAATCTATAAGCTCATTATAAGATGAAAGTACTTTCATAAAAAACAACTTGGCTGAATACAAATGCATATTGATTGATTTGTTGAAAACGAAACATGTTATTTAGGAAACTTTTCAGCGGCCTATGACAAGAGTTTCTTTTGCTAACTGGGATGTCCACAGTATTAGACTACAAACAGTCAGTCATGGGATGGCTAAACCACTATCCCAGAGCGGTCAAATTTCAGTTTCCATCTACTTAAAGTTGAAAGTTGTAAGAGAGGATAAATAAGTTCTAAAACATCATTTTACGGGCGGGTTGTTGACCTACTTCGTTTTCAAAGGTCTCCTTAGATAGTAATTAGGAAGTTATTTGGTGTTGTAACTTTCATATATCATTTCGATTTCTTTGGCCTATTAAGTTGATATTCTCTGAGTACATTTAAAATTTTACATTGATGATTTGAAGGTAAATCAGAAATATTTTGCCATTTTTTTAACGTGATTATTTGTTTTCATCAAGTTTGTTGACGATAGATTACGACATAGATTACGCCGTTCTGTATATTTTATAATTTGGTTGATAACCTATCGGCAAATTCACCTCGGTATTTGCCGGAAGAAGCAATAATCTTTCCCAAATTTTGAATCAGTGCCTTTTATTAATAATATCATGCAAAATCTTGTGAGAAATTGAAATATACATAATATTTTTACACGTGATATAGAAGAAATAATATAATATTCAGATAAAATTAGGAGAATCCACATTCTATATAGATTTTTGCACCTCGTACTCTTTCTAAAAAGTGAAAAATACTCTTTGTATGATAAATTGGGGAAAGAATCGATTGTTTCCTGGCATACAAGGTATGGATTCATCATTCTGCGCCAGTCATAGAAAAGTTTCTTATTTTGGTTTTAAAATGAAGCCTCCAGATATAATAAATCACTTTGAAAAGTAAAAAAAGCCGCAGTCGGGATAAGGTAAGCTGAAATACTAGAATGACGTAGCGCTCAACGTTAGCGTCTGTCATATCAGAGATAACGGTCTGATACTCACTGATAAACATTCATATGGCCAATCAAATGGATTAAACTAGTTAAAGAAGGTGCAACAAGGCCTGGGTTTTCATCATAGACTCCTCCGTCGAAGATGATTGTTGGGAAATGCTACTTAGAGTAAGGGCTAACAGCAATGAAACAAAATACCAAGAATTTATTAGACCAGGATGTAGTGAACAAACAGTAGTAAAGACTCTCAAGGGGAAAAGAGAGTTGAGGAAAGGAGGGAGCGAAGGAAAATGTGTCTGACAAGTGACAGTCTCTCTATGCGTGTGTGTGTTGAAAGGCCATTTATATGCATCACTTGGATGAGGACGCGCGTGAGGTATAATTGTGTGTGCTTTAATAGGACGGGACGATTGTAGGAAAAGGGAGGGGCAATGCAGACAGGACTGGTTCCCAGTATAGCCAAGTCAGCGGCGTCTCTGCGACTGTCATCCGAGGTAAACTTAGCTTTTCTGATCGACGAGGATGAGCCACTTGGGGACACGCGATGTTTATCCAGGGAGAGCCTGAGGTCACAATAAGGTTGGCAATTTTACACATCACCATGTAGACAAGATAATTAAATTTTGGGGATTAGCGATGACGTTAGATAGATCTTACGGAGATGATGGGATTCATCCTTCATGCGCTTCGACGGGTTATGGACTTGTACTAGTGCGATAAAAACCTCTATAATGGGCATGAATCTCACGAATAACATCAATGAACCAATTTATTGGAATCTGAAAAGGTTACTTAAGAGTATTACCTTCTACTTTTTATGAATTTGTTATAGGTTAAACGGGATTTAACAGGCACTCTACCTTGTGATATTAAATCCATCGAATTTATAAAATCAGCTATTTTGGAACTGGTACAATTTCGGCAGTTAAAACGCAGCTTGAGGGGTGAATCATAAATGTCAAAATTACCCTTGATGATCTGACATTTGTCAGGAACATGTAGGCTTGCATCAAGTCGAAACAAGCCACAAACAGAAAGGTTAAAACCTTTGCTCCCGAAATATGCAAACGATTGCGGTATTTAGAAAATAGTCAAGTCACGTAAAGATGACATATTTTTATGGATTAATGAAATTTGACAATATTTGACCATCAGATAATTATCAGGTTTATAATATAAAGAAACTTTGCCCTTAAACGGAAGTGTTCAGGTTCTAATGCACGTAGACTACGTAGAGGAGATTCTACCCTCATTTATATAATCTAAAACTGCAAGTGAGATATACTTCGAATACAGAAGCTCAGACTCAAAATATGTATGTAAGAGATCAGTAAGTCCTTTGTCTGTTAAGAATCACTGTATTTGTACACAGGGTGGATACTGGATTGGTTGGCAATAGGAGATCTGTTCTAATTTGCTATCTCCTGCCTGCCATAGAGTAAGTTTTACGAGCAAGTCAAGGGCAACAAGAGAAGCCTCAAAAGCCACGTAATCAGAGTGGTTGAAACTTTTTTGAATTCTTGTTTCCTATCAGCTGAAATTTCCTAAGCCTTCACTTTTAGTACTTCAACAATTATTTGTACCTAATGTCGCCTCCATTTGATGGAATGAAATTTTAAAAAATTCTATTATTTTAAAGCTTTATGAGAGGCAAAATTGATTTGATTAGCCTTATATTGTGAAATTATTCATTGTGAAACTTATTTTCAGTTAAGTAAAAAATCGAATGTATAGAACTATTAACCAAAATAATTTTTGGGGTTTGAGGGATTAAATTGCAATAAAAGGTTGTACTTAACGCAAATTATGAATGAAAAGCATTATATAATTATCCAGACAACATTTTATTGGCGGGTGGAGCATATCTGATAAACTCCTTTATGAAGACGACCAATTTATTGAAGAACAGGATTTTGATATCTCAAAAGTACATATCGAAAGACGATATCATAAAGCAGTATTTATGCAACAGTTCTAACAATAAGGTACTCTCTTTCATTTGAGAATGCATGCTTGAATGATCTAATCAGTATAAGTTACGGCTCTTTGACATTCGACTTAAAAAGATATACCAGTATATAAGCATGATCGACCTCTCAAAATGATCTACTGGTTAATCGACTATGTATATTATAGAAGATGGCTATAAAGCAAATAATAATCTGCATATTTTTGACGTGATGGTCAAGATTTTCGGGGTCATATGCGAGCGATGATATTATGGAACGATGACTCGTATCTCAAAGAGCTTAAATTCCGAAAATTGTGCAATTAAGCCCTTTAAGTTAAGGTGAAGTATGTCTCTTAAGTCTGTACTGGTGCCTTCCTATTTACCTATTCCTTTTCTCCTTCTAGCTGAATTACTTTTTCATGCTCTGGGTTTGGAATTTGCGCTAAGTAGCAACTAAAACAAATTTCATTAGGTCTGCCAATATTTAGTGAATATTCAAAGGAGCTGTGTCTGAAGGTTTTAAGGGAATTTCAAGTCTATTAACAAAATTTTAAAATCACTCAGGCGGACTGACATATTTAGCATGAGGTCTCCATGAAAAAATCATGGAAATATTCTGACCTTGATACTAATTATAATTGGACCTCGTTGAATTAACGCATTTATTTCATTAAAAACATTGAAAATTAGTCCTAGGTGAGAAGTTATTCTCATCAAGGTGCCTTTTTCCTTTCGATGTTTCCACAGAGTTTAAGTATTCTATAAATAATCTAAATTAGTCAGTTGGTTGGTGAGGTAGGCATGAACAAATTGCTTTAAAATTCAATCGCAAACCACGAGATGACTCAAACCGTCTGAAACGAAATCCGTTTTAAAATTCGCAAATTGTAGATATGCTTGACTCATCCAAATGACAGAGACAAGAAACTCAGTGATATGGAAATTTCAGTTTGGAATCGTTGAATTCTGTCATTCAAATTACATTGAGTATAGATGAAACATAGATCTCAAGGTGACGTAATGACGGAGAAATCAACAGCTCAAAACAGGCAGAGTGACTAAAATCATCTCAACTCACGCAATTTTAATACATAAATACACGAAATAAGGTGGTATGAAGTTAAAATTGTTCAGACCCAACGGGAGCAGCATAAATACTCGTTGCGCAAGAGACGGCTAACTTCGCTTACTCCGCTTATAAGCAAATTGGAAATAGAAAATTGAGTAGTCAACTGGCTGATCCGTAATGCAGCATTAAAGAAGTCTACTCCAAAGGAGGAGCAAAAATAGTGATCAGAAAATCTGATTTCTGAATGAAAAACTTTTTCCATAGAATTTTCAAGAATTCTGCTCAACTTTCGAAAATTCTCAATTTTCATTAGGTTAGATGGCTTCACGCAAGCGGAAGATGAACAGTAACAATGAATAAAACGTTGTTAGTGAATCGGCAATATAATTAGTACGTTTAATTATATATCATCATATCTTTCATTCCAACTTTTCAAATAATGCTAAATTGGCCATATTCTTTGCATACTGTGCTAATGCCAAGAGAAATTTAACGAATGTCATAGCCGTGACATATTCAAAAGACGCACGAAACCCCAAAAGACTTCAGAGAGAACATGTCTGATCTATTTCACATAGTTTTATTTTGTGTCAGTTACAACTGACACACATGGACACATCTGAGGAGGTCAATCATACTCAATTCCCAGTGTCTCAAGGGAAGTTTATCATGTGGTCTGACCTGAAAATCCGAATACCACAGTAACCATTCGTAAACGTTTACGAAATAGGGAATCGCTGTTTGATATTGCAATCCGGTCACATCCAAAAAGGGATATCATTAGGCTATGAGGTATAATTTAACAAAGGGAAGGGAACGAAAAAGGCTGGTATTTTGTAAGGTTCAATACCGTACAGATGATGCAATGTCTCGGAGTGGACAATACACAGCTCACTTCTTCGTCTGCTATCCTTATCATTCTTTCTATGTACACTGGTCTATTCTGTTCTTGACCTGGTAATAGTTAATCCAAGCAGAACTAATGAATACGTCTACCCGATCTAAAGTCAATCATCTTTGAAAACCCTTTTCAGTATAATTAGCTGAATGCCAGCTAAACATGCTTGGCTTTCTCTCCTTTTAGAAATCAGAGTAAAACTTCCCAAAATGGCGTTATTTACCTTTGTTATTAATATTACCCAAGGCACAGCCTAGAGATTTATTTTTGGAAAATAGGCTGAATAAGTGGAATAAAAAGCAAGTCTAACAAAGTATGAATCGTAAAAGGGGTCAAAATAAGTGGCAATGGCGTCAGTACATCTTGCCCTATTGCATTTTACCAGTAATCTAAGTCTGTACAGTTTAAACTTAAAAAACAGAAAGGATAGCATTAATTTTTTAACCATTCTTTTAGAGTGATAAGATTCTATTATGCCGAAATAATAATACGGTTCAACAATATCAGTTAATAAGTCTATTAGGACCTGAAACTGACTTCCATTTAGGAGGTATACAATTTCTTTTCTCGATTATTTGTAGTGCATAGAATACTATCAGAGATATTAGCAGAGAGATTTTCGTAATATATGCGATCATGTGAATATTCATTACGAATTATATTAAAATAACTCATCTAGAGATTAAGCACACATCTTTTATCAGTTGTAGAAAATTGGAATGCAATCTATTTTTCTTCTCCCAAAAGCATCAAGCTGCACGAAAATTTTAAAAGTAGGCTAATATGTGACGGGTGCAAAACAAATCTTTGCTGTCGAAAATATCAGACATAATTTTCCCTTTTACATATGTTAAATAGTAACCGAGTTATAAACAGAATTTGCTGATTTAATCAAGAATTTTGTTAGGAAATCTATTTTTCTCCTTATCGATACCGATTAACAGAATGGTAATACAGCATGAATTTACTTATGGGCTATCAGTAATATTGTGGTGCAACAACAATTGAGCAAAATATTTAAAAAAAGAGTAAGTAGGATTTCAAACTCATCTTTTTGAGTTATTTCCGGTCTGTCTTCGCCCGCGATAAAATATGAACTTTATGTCAGCAAAATGGCTCTCACGAAACACTACTTAATCGCTAATATTGCGAGAAAGCACCGTGAGCCATGACACTGCATTGTTAGAAGATGCCTTTCCAGAATGACTCATCGATATGATTTTATTAGCCTATCAGAGATTACTCACGAATATGCCGATTAGATGAGTGATAGCGTAGGTGAGATCTCATTTTTGAGAAAGTCAAAAGTAATTATAGTGTTATTAATGCCAGTGATTGATTTAACCCTGTTTCTCACTGTATGAGTAAACCTGATTTCATGTTTAATATATTCGATAATGATTTCAAAAAAGATGAATTCTCCAAAATTATTATTATTGCCTGTGGCAAAGCAAAATTATCTTGAAATGCGTAATCATAGGAAATCATAGCATCAGGCGAAAGGCTGAATAATTCAATTAGTTATGAAGAGAGAATTGAGTAGAAGCAAAGAACCAAGCCAAGGCACCGATAGTCTTACTTAAATTGAATTTCAGGTTTTCTCAGATTATCCTCTTTTACTTAAGAGGTTTAGGTCACCAAAAATGTATTGGGAACACGTACAAAACCCTAGACGACCTCAGACAGAACACGTCCAGTCTATATTGGGTTAATTACAATTGATAGATAGACAAAATGGACACATTTGAGGAGATCAATCATACTCAATCCGCTGTGTTTCATTGTTCATATTTCCATGCTGCTAAATGTGATAGAATATGACCATGTTAAGAGCACATTATCCATTTTAACAGACTGAATAGCTGCATATTTATTCACTTGACTCCTCTAATAACCGAAAGCGTTTAATTTGGATTAATACAGGATAAATCAAGTTTAAGTCGAAAAGCACAAAATAAAGTTGAATTTTACTATTGAGAAAGGAAAGAAAATAATAGAGGGGGAAAAGGGGAAATTCCCAAGAATTTTGATAGAAAAAATTCAGTGTACTTAAAAAGGAATATGTACCCCAATTTCCTATTAATTTCTTCTAGAATAAGTTTTTATTAATAATTTATTCAGGTCTTTACGGGTTTATTAATCATGAGACTTTAAAGAGTAAGAAATAAGCAACAATTAAGAAAAAAATCTTTTAATTAATATCTTATTTCATTTTTATTATCTTTGAAAAAATGAAGCGAGTTCTTTCAAGGAAAACGTCGACTTGCAAGTCGTGACTCCAGTTTAAGCCGTTCTTGCTAGTGAGCTATCTTGAATGAAAGTCTCCATCGGACTGAACATTACAGAAATATTATGAGTGCCATTGGTGAAGACAGTCAGTATCCTGGGCACTGGCTTTGAGCCCTATATGAGGTCTCATGAATCTCGATTATTCATCTCTAAATTGGAACTGTAAACTCACGTTGTCGCTACGCTGTGCGTCGTCTCGTCACATCATAAAATAATACGATTTCAACTGTATAAGAATGACTTGATAATGCAATCAGTTTTAATTCTATCCATCCTAGGAAACCCTCTTATTGGGATAACTTTTAGTCCTCCCAGTCTTTTTACCGCCAACCCATGCTATTTAATGTTTCTTTTACAAGTAGTTAATAAAATGCTTAAACCATCTCCTCATTCAAGAGAAAACCACCCGGAAATACGAGTTTTACTCGATTGAATTCAGTGCGTTAAATGTGGGGTCATATTGTCGATGCTAAGCAGACATTTTCATAATTTTTATAATAATTACTGGGAACGGAGATTATGTCATTTCCTTTATTACCACTTTATCCCCCCTGAGATTCTTGTACACTCCACTGGCCTATCAGCATGATGATTATTATGACAATAAAAATGGAAAAGAAGACAAAAGAAGAGCGTTTTATCTTTTTCTTCAGCCTAAAAGGAAACTATTAGATTTGCCAGATTATTCGCTGATCCCAACCGGAATAAATGATAAACTTATACGGAACATTTAAAGCATTCAAAATATATACGCATTCGGGTGGTCAATAGATTATGGGAACCAAGTCAAAATGCTTACTTCATGTTTGAATGAAACAAAGAGTTATAAGTCAAAATAAACGTGCGTCAAGTTTAGAGGTCATAGGGTTAACACTCACCGGCGTATATCCAGTGATTAATTATAATCAAAAAGGGAGATAGAATATAAATTTCCCATAAGAGCGGCATTGGGATAATTTCCCTCTACTTAAATCAAATGTTTGTTGACGCTTCACTTAATGTATTTGTGAAATTTTGTATTGGAAATTATGACTACAAACAGATGGTAAGACAAAATAAGAAACAAAAAGTCTACGACTAATTTTGTGACTGTTGTTCATCACTACCGAATGTTGAGATTTAGGAGCAACAAGCGCAAAATGGAAAAATATCTCCTTAAGATATCGCTCTTCCGGCTTCTTGTATCTCCACCAAAAAACCAAACAGAGGAATAATGACGCGAGTACTTGTATTTAGAGAGAACAATGAGATGTCTGTCCCATAGTTAATTGGCTTGAAAAGAGTGTGCAAGAGGAGGAGCTGAAGGCAGAAGAGAAAAAAGTGAAATACTAACAGGCAAAATAGATGGGAAATAGTTCAAACCTCCACTGTTATATTATCGTTTCGATTTCATTAATTGTTACGCTTAATCAATCAACAATTATAGGTTAATCATAGAACACAAGCCATATCTAAGTTTGGTTTATTAGAAAAGAAATCCGTGAAAAGAACATAGGTTAACAAACCAATATCCTTTATTCTATGTTAAAAATACAACTCATTTCAAATCTTATGAGCAAAATTTATTTGCTCGTATCATTTTGTTACGCCTAGTATTTCCTAGTAATTCCACTACTAAACGGACCAGTTTTTTGCTATTTTTAAATGAATATTTGGAGAATGCATTTTCGTCTGTTTCCCTTCTCTAAAAGGCACACAAAGTACAATGCGCGAAATGAACATGTAGAGAGATTGCGTGCTACGTAAAGCCAGAGGCAAACGATGACATCACAGCCTTACGTCAATGTAACTGGTGCTCAGGCGAGACGAGAGAAAAGTGGGCTGAAATATGATTGGCTAGCCATTGCCGGGTAGTGGCTTAGCAATAGTACACATTGCAAACCGGTCGCTGCAACAGCAGCTACAACCGGGATCCAACGCCCTATTCACTCGTTTTAATAAGCGGATTTATGCTTAGCCAAAAGTAGGTGTGTTTACCGGAAATACTAGCTAGTTAGAGTAGAAACACATCAATCTGGATGGCTAATTATGTTTCCCATTTAATTACATTAGACAGGTTTGGGTGGTATCGCATGCTAGAGCATGACAAGAATTAAAATACAGTAAAGTGATTCAATTCCAGTAATTTGACTTATTTAGGGAAATTTTAAAGCAAGGACTTTCAGTTACTTTGTTTACTTACCTTTATTTGCACTTTTAAAAGGAATGTTACATTCTAATGAGTGAAAGGAGAAAGGAACAAAGCACTATTTATTTTGTGAAACAATTTATTCATTATATTTTTACTTCCTCGAAGATGTTAAGGATTCAGGTACATTCCAGCTATTACTTAATTTGTACTAGTTGCAAGTCTCAGTTTATACCAACTTACAACTCTGTAACTAATGATTGAAGTGACGCTACCACCCAACATTTTTCAATTTTGTCATTCCAAAGACGTGCTTTCCATTGCTATCGGACGAATTTGAACTGGAAGATGAAATAAGTGACAAAAAAAGGAATAAAAGCTTTGTTTCTGAAAACCAGCATATAGAACTGTTATCTTTTAAATTACCTTCAAAGACCGTTCTGACCGAACAGAAGTTCTTAGGTTCAAGAAATCACGATTTATTATTAGTTATCCACAGTAACTCAGTAAAAGATTACAATTTTTAATTATGGCAAGCGACCGAAATTGATTAACAGCAGGCCAAACAAATGATAAAGAGGGGTGAATTGGAAATGATGCTGAGTGCAAATTCAAGGTGTCAAACACTCTTATCTCGTTTGATTTTTGTATTGGAGCTATAAAATATTTGGTCCACGTTCCAAAATTCGAATTTCATAACTCGTTCCCTGAATTGTAGCAAATGCTTGACTACGATGTTTAGTGTTTATTAACCGATATTTTAATCATGATGATCTGTCCTGTCACTTCATTTTCCTCCCAACAGTTGAGAAATTAAAATGATCTTACATCATACTCAGCAGCTTGCAGTCTTAAAATAGCAGAGATGAGATAGCTAAAGATTAAAAAATAAATATAATTAGAAATGTGGAGATTAAAGAATGCACGATATCAGATTCCACAATTCTCTTCCTTCAGTAAATGTTACATTGAACATTATATAACCTCCGATCGTAATAATACCTTTGTTTCGACTTTTTGGTCAATCGGTGTAAATATGTTTCTTAATGATACTAGTGTTTTATTTATCTAATGGAGCTGAGTATCAGAAGTAGAGCTCATACGGATTTATATTCAATTCCTTCAAAAGTTGGTTTAAGCGATCAAACATTCCATCAATATATGCATGATTATTTCCTATTAATTAGACACTGATGCTGTAGTTTAAGTTGCAGAATAAGGAGATAATAAGTCATGAAGTCCTTTTTTATTAATTCTAGGAGTATTATTTGATGAGTTGCTCTGTAAAGATCAGCATTCTCCAATTTCTAAGGTCAATATTCATTTAACTAGATCGCGTCAAGCATGACTTTCCCTAGTAGAGTAAAGGCCGAAAGACTCGTTTTAAAATAAGGTTTGACGCCGCCAATAATCTAATCGTACCGGAGCAAACAGTTTAAAAGAAACCTGAAAGAAACAAGAAAATCTGCCATAAGTACCCTATCAAAAAAGAAAAGAAAACTCATGAAGTTGAATCGCTTATGGTAGAAGTTTCACACCCAAAATTTATTCCTTTTGAAGAAAATTATTTTCTCGAAGGGATTTCTCAAAGCCAAACTGGTGATTGTGTCAAAGAACAAAGCTTGAATGCACAAGTATTCAAATCTCATACAAGCATACAGATACCGTCAAACTTTGACCATTAACTTTGCTATTTAACAAGATATTAAATCTTCAATTTCGGGAAGATATTTTTAGGAAAAAAGTAATGTGATGCTCAGAGTAATGGTGTAACCATAACAAGAAAAGTTAGCTCTTTCTACTTCATCATTCAACATTAATTGAAAAGCGAGTTGTCATAATTATTTTTTGGCAGAATTGCAAGCAATTTTCATTTTTCTCAAATAGTCATGCAATTTTCCCTTATCGTCTGTTTTACCACAACTTGTTCGAATAATCGACATCGACTAATTAAAATCTAACAAAATGACAAAATTAAAGGAAAATAAATAAACTTTTCTTTGTAAATAAGTCGTGAAGGGTTTTTAGATTAGTTTCTACACCAAAGTTATTTTTCTGTAACCTAAAGAAGAATTTAAAAGTGCATACTTCAAAATATCGGTTAAAAACAAATAATTTGTATCCAAGAAAAAATTGAACTAACAATATAATAATTATTAAAATTTGCATATTTTTTAAAATGTGCTAAATTTTAGGGTCGTAACCTTGTGTAATGTTAAAATAAAGCCTAACTTTACGGCATTTTCGTGTTTTTTATTGAGTTCTGGAATTTGCGGTTATTTTAGAAGCTTCTAGGGTCATAGCACTAAATTTTTAAAATATTAAGTTTCTATTTGCTGAATAATATATCGGATTAAATAACAATGACGATATTAAACAGCGGCCTGAAATTTTTATTAAACAGGCAAAATTCATGCCTTAGATTAATATTTTAATGAAGAAAAACATACTCGAAAATTGGCTAAGAATGTGACTAATCTCTTATGAGGTGACTTAATAAGCGGAGGACGTTGTTTTCTTTGCGCATGTTGTTCCAGTTTCTAGAAAAATAGACATCCCCACGGGAAAGAAAACACTTATTTATTATTTACCATTTTGAAAACTTTCGAGGCAATTTTGTCAATATTTCCATTAAGCAGTATCTGCCTTGGAAAGGTAAGGATTGAAAACCAATTTTGCCCAAGATAAATTGAGCTAACTTAGGAAGAATTTTGGAACCATTTTGGCTTGACTTTTCAGTTACTCCATCGATTTAATTACTATAGATGAAATTTACCGTAATATAAACTAATACTTCTTGTACTCAATGAAAGTTTAATCTCTCAGTTGACTTATAGTCTCAAAATAAGCATCATAATAGGGTGGAAAGGAAGTTAGCTTCTGTCAAAGGCTTTGTTGAAGGTAGATAATTTTCAACCCTCATCTTGGACAGAGGAAGGACATCCTGGCGTCGTTCTGATGAGTAATCGTTGGAAAGACAATTCGTATATTTTGGGTGTACCTGATTATCTGTCTTTGGATTCCTCCTATTGAATTCAAATGCAGTTTTGTTACCACAGCGATCTTTGACTAACAAAACAGCTGATGATATCCTACTGACCCGAATTTCAACAGGGGCATTTATTTGTATAAAAATCAGTGTTGGAGCTGCAGGTCTTCTTCCTTCTTCTTTTCAGGTCCGAACAACAATAGGCACAGTGCAGCCTCAGTGGATACCTGGCAATATCACAGAAGCATTCTAAATTATACTAATGATTAACGTTATAGCAGAGGCAACATAAAGCCCATTACCTCTGATTTGGCAAACGTATAAACTGATCACAACATAATCAATGCCTTATTTATTAAAAATCGTGTTTTGTTATATAGAGGGTGCAAAAGGCATCTGAGGAGACTCTGCGCACTTTCAGAAAAACAGAAAATGAAACTGTTATTGAAACATGCAATTTCTTGTGAAAAACAAATAAACATTATATTAACCGAGGTTTTATTCTATATGTCCTCCGGCTTCTATCACCGACTCAATTCGATGGCCTCCATTGCTCGGGCTATTGTTTCCATCATAGAGGAGGATCTGGTGTTATGAGGATGCTCATTAACTTCTTTTTCAACCACCCCCGTCCCACAGGTAAAAATCCTAAGGATCAAGGTCTGATGAGCAGTTAAGAGGTCATAAGAAATTTTGTGTGACATAATGATGAAAATTCTCGGCCATCCATTTAATCCTCGGTTTTGAGAGCTTTATGGGATGGAGGCGAATCTTGCTGGAAGACATGGGGAGTTTTCCTCCATTGGCTGCGCTGTCTATCCAAGGTAGCTTAAAAACAATGGTTTGAAGAATCTCCACATAGGCATCTGCATCTGTATTGACTCTAAGGCCCTGTGGAAAAATGGAGGAGTCATGATGTGCCCCTCCCTCACTACTGATAACACCGAAAACCATCACCATTGGGGACAATCTCGTGCGTATGCATGACGGTTGGGACTTCAGTGGAGTCCGCACACACATAGCCACCTATCATTTCTTGGATTGACTTTGTGATCCTGGTAGAAGTAGTTTTCATGGGAGAAAAACCAGAGACACATCTGTTCTTCTGGGTGCTTCGGTTTCTTAAAAAGTCGTTTTGCACGCATTATACGATTCTCTTGACTTGTTTTTGTACATATAAACTGACCTCGTAAAGAGCCTATGATTTGTATCCGAGGTCTTGATGAACAACATTCCTTATTGTTCCCCCAGACATCTGAAGATCTTTGGCAAGATGTCGTGCACTGAGTTCCCACGATTTTCGTCCACCATGCCATGCACTCTTCTCACAAGCTCAGGTGTTTTGAGTAAGTCAGCAGAGCGCTGATAATATTGTTTTACCTTGCCCATGAAGGCCAATTCATCTCCATTATTTTCATTCAGCAGCTCCTTTCTAACTTTGCAAAGGAAAGATTTGGCCACTTTTAGAAATCTTGCAACTTCTAAATAGCTGTATTTTGCTTTTATGGACACTATTACGGTGTGCCTTCTTATTTCATTAATTATAGTTGTACCTGTCATGAGATCTTCTGAAATAAAAAATGCATTAATTATTATCGAGTTTATTCAAATCGCAAGAATTAGGCGGTCTTAGATACCTTATGTATCCTGTATGAAAATAAGATCTGAACAAATCTAATACAAGATAAGGAATTTTAGAAATACCGCCATATTTGATGTGTTGTTGTCGCATATTTTTAATTTATGCTATTTGCTTCCTAGGGTTCGAGAATTCCATTTACTCATTCATTGAGAATGCCTGACTGAATTAGTGATAGGTGAATCTAGGTATAATCCACCTGGTTAACAAGCTATTTGAGTGTTTTTATTCCTCGTCTATGAAAGAAAGATATATATAATATATACTTGCAGGGTTTCTTTCTATTTAGATATTCTCGTCTTACAGAGTATATCATGTTCATTAATGTCTACTTGTGCCACACATGTCTAGACAGAAAACTCATTCCGGGACTTTGTCTGCTCTTGATCATTCATGTACTTAATTGCTTGAATTACAAGCATGAATTTATAACACATTTGACTCATGGATATGTCAGAGTAAAATATTTTAAACCGAGGCTGGAGAAGTATTTCTACCCTAATAGCAAGAAATTAAAGTAGACCTTAGTCGGCATTTTCGCATTCCGGCTGAATGAGTCTTGACTTGAAATACCTTACGCATGACAATTCTCCCTCAGACTCCTATGTCTGTGTGACCCTGTGACGTGTCCATATAAGTTTATCTGTATGTATTGACCTCATTTCTGTGTGGTTCAATGTTTCATGCAACCTATATTTCATAAATAATACTGCGCAGACGTCTCTTTACTGGCTTATTTCTCTTTGCTAATGCTTGTACTATGGCATACTTTACGGCGTCCAGAAAACATAATAGGCTTTGCTGATAAAAGCATCGTAACAGTAAAGAGTTTAATAAATTATGCAAATTAAGCCAAATATGAACGCAAAAGTCAAATGAAGTTAGGGATTTTGAGAGTCTGACTTTATTATTAACTTCTACTAGATCTCTCACACCTTACTGGACTTATCTTTGATTCTTATATTTAGATGTTTCCCACGATTACAAACTGTTAATTGTTAAATTGGATAATAACAGTGGTAATATTGAGGAAAAATTTAAAAATATTAATTCGTAACGTTTCTTATTATCTTAGAACTTTGGATTTGGTGATTGGGATTAATATGACTTTTGTTGGAGAATTTTAGAAAAAAGCAACAAAATTTAAAAACCATTCAAAATATGGCCTTTTGGGGTGATAAAGATAGTTCTGAATAATAACTTTAATAGTCCCAATCCAGATGACCATGACTTATATTCATCTTTTTCGCCAAGTTGTTACGTGATATGACAAATTCAAGGGGAAAGTCGATAACAATGTTATCTGTTGAAAAACTTACAAGCCGGTGTTATGCAATAAATAGTTTCCATTGCATCTTTATATTTTGTTTGAGTTGTTCATACATCCTAAGGGTGCGTGTTCATTGTTTCACTAGCGAACTTGCGCTCGATATAAAAATCGGTTCTAGGTCACTGTCAAACGTCTGCATACCTTTGCCTTTTAAAATAACTCACTGCATTGGTTATATTTAGTATGCAAACCGACATACATATTTTTCACTTCCTTTGTTTGCTATCGGGTATTCGTGGTTAGAACGTTAGTGCAAAACCCTAATTCAAATAGATCAGTATCGCGAAAACTAGATACGTTCAATTAGCAGACGGTGCAATTGAATTAGATGAAACTAATTTAGGCATATCTGAGGGTTATTAATAATCAGGTCTATTATTAAGATAATAGGCTTCCATCAAGTCAAATTGTAGCTAATTTTGATCATAAAATGCGGTCCTAGTTTTGGAAATAGGTGGCATTTATTTATCTTCGGGTTTCATTTCTAACAAGAAGGTAAAAACAGATCACTAACATCATCACTGCCATAAACTCTTCTAAAAGCCAAGTGGCTTTTACGGAAGTTGAATCAACCTATATGAAGCTTCTAAATTAATGAATCGGTTTGTCGATGAGACGATATAGGATGTCTAAAAAGTAGGTCCCTTTAAAGACTTTCAGACGTTTACATATTCAAGAGTGGAATTAGTTATTTGTACACAACGAAATTTGTACAAGTAAGACAATGTTAACGAGCACATCCTCACACAGATACAGCGACTACCAAGCGCCGTCATCCCTATCTCAAACCCACAAATTCTATAATAGTGTTCCGAGTGTTTTGAGAAACTATGGACGAAATAAAACATCATATTATGTTTATTCTTCTCAAAAATAATCAATAATTAAATCAATTCGTTTATTTACTCAATCGTTCTTTATATAGGAGAATAAATTGCGTGATAGAGAAAAAGCTGCGAATGCGCAAATAGCGCATATGCAAATTGTTCTAATACGAGAAGTATATTCTGTTAAGTTAAAAATCGACCCTAATGCCATCTACTTGATATTGGCTGTCCGAAGATACGAATGAATCGAGGTGGCATAACCAACATGGAATTAAATCAGCCGGTCAAAAAGCTCTGAATATCGTGGAGAATATCACCCAAGAATCTGAAACTGAAATCGTTAAATTTGAACGTTGGGACGTTACATGGTGAATTACACTCCCTTTGAGAAAATGGACAACTCAATGGTTCCAGAATTCAAATACAGTAAGATTCATTATGCTCCGAACTACAAACTTCTTGTCTCTCTCTACATTTTAACCTCAGTGAATTTGTTCGCTTTTCTCTTCATTTAGATACTTTTCGATTATTAAAACCGGCCAACGTTTTCGCACTGCCATGGACAATAACAATTCAGGGTGATGTGACAAATTAATAATATGGAGATGAAAATCCTGCATCTATCAGCAAAAATTATTGTGACCTTATTGCCTCCCAAATTGCCACAAATCCTATGAATTAAACAATAACAAGGGATTAAGTAAGTTTTCGTAATTTACTTAAAATTCTACCAAGTAACAACCCCTCAATTTTAGTGAATTTTAAATTTAGCAATGAACTTTTGTTGACTTAAGATGTATTAATCATATGTCTCATCTCGAGGTTTAATATCAAAAGATCGGTCAGGCATTCAATAAAATACAAAAACGATTAGTTTTTCTTCTCGCTCACCTGATCTCTGGAAGAAAATTTATTATATTTCTGAGGAATGCTATAAAGAAAAGGGTAAATATTAAATTTATTTCTTTATCATATTTTTATCTTGTCAATAGAATTCTGTTGCCAAGCGAAATCGATTATTTTCTGAACGAAATTCACAGACTTAGTGCACTGGTCTATCGATTATTGGTAGGGCCTGGAAATAAAATCTCAGCAATACGCTTAGTATAAAATAATGAGACAGCCAATCATCTAATGCTGATCCAAATTTGCTTGCCTTACTGTTACGTGTGTTTCGCTTCTTCCTGCTAGATCTGAGCAATTCAGTATCATAGTGGCAAATCATAATATAACAGTAGTTACTTGCTATTTTATCAAGATGGAACGACCTTTTTCAATAGCCATAATCTTTGTTATTGTTACAAATACTTTATTTTACGCATGAATTCCATTGCCCAAGAAGGTAAAAGTGTACTCGTCCCAAATAGTAAATAATAAAATAATGATTCCACTTCAAGCCAAACAAGATCTGATCGATAAGTGTACCTACATCCGCATGGATATTTCTTCACAGCTTGTCGATAGATAGAATATTTGCTTGAATTTTCTCAATTTATCAGGCTTCAAACGTAGAAAATAATATTAATGGTGAAATGCTGCCAAAATAATAGCAAATAATGAATGAAAGCATGTTGAAAAAAATACGTTTTCAACACCAGTTTGCAGTGAAAAATAATAACTTCATGACAATCTGACAGGCAGACCAAGTAATAGCCCATAAACAGCTAATTCTTTGTTAATAATTTTGGCGGTATTTGATCTATAAATAACAAAGTTTATTTACTTGAAATATAAACAAAACAATGTTAGCACACAATCAAATAACCAAAATATGGGCTTATGCATGGTTTGGTAATATCTGCATCATATTTTTTAATGTCCGTAAAGTGACAAAGACTCCAAAAAATGTCAATACTGTGACCTAATGTGGTTTTAACCGAGAGTTAAGTTAACTTCCCACACCATACCTCAGTCAGTACGCTCTCAACGTTAACTCTTTTTCATGCTCTCCTTTTGTTTACCTTTCTTTTCTCCTTTTTACTTTCTCTCTTAATCGTTCTGTCTTATCCATCAACTAAACTCTTAGTCATTGAATATTTTCGGGAAGGGATCGTCCACTTAGAATGATGATATGTTTTGTTAGAAAACATCTCCGTGCACGTCCGCCATATTAGGGGTCACGAGTTCGATTCTCATTGGTGTGTGCACCTAGTGAGCGTAATGGTCAACCGTATTGGCTAAGTCTGACTAATGTAGAGGCTGACAAGATTCGAGTCTCACCAATGAGGCCCTAAAATGCCATTTTCTACTCAAGACGAATTTTGGAAAAGCTTTCCTAAATGTGCTTGGAAATTATTCTTTTTTAGGGTAGCAGGGTTCCATCTTCATATGATCTTCAGTGAAAAACGATTCCAGCGTTAGTACGGTGAGTTACTCAAGGGGGTACGTCAGATAATGAAAAGTTTGATGAATATTCCTTCAAAATATTTATCAACTGGCTCTTATGCCTCCCATCTCATAGCTTATTTTTTCGCATAAACTACTTACATAACCACATTTACTATTTATCAATTTCCTTCATGCTGAGGCTCTCTGTCTTATCCATCCATTATGCATCATCAATTATTCTTCCGCCTCTTTCCCATTTCATTTTGCGGCGAAGTTAACAGACGCTTGGGATCGTGATAGTTCAGTAATGTTCCCTGGTCCTGAACTTGTAGAAGCTAATCTATCGGCCTAGAGCAGACAACCAAAGTACACCTATCCAGAAGATTGAGTCACAAGTAAAGTGAGATTTATTGAACGAAATAAATCGAGATAGAGAGAGAAAATGTAAGAGCAGGAGCACACTAATAAAAGCAGGATAAAGAAAATGCAAGCGGACATATAGAGAATGTGAGAACTAAAAGTCTGCATAGCTAGTTTTGTAACTGACGTTTCGTTGGTATTTTACAGGTAAAAACTGAGTTATCGGGAAAAGGACGAGTATAAATAGCTGGTCAAGATTCTCCAACTGAAACGATTGAAAATAGATCAAATAAACGCAAAAAAATGTAAACGTGATTTCTTGTCAGGAAGAATTAAATTAATAATACTCGAAAGGGAAAAAATTTTAAGAAAATTTTGATAATTCCTCTAACTGTTGACTCCTAAACGACGGACTCTTCTGAAACATTGTGGCTAATCGTAGATGGAATTTCAATTTCACTTGCAAGAAGTAAATGCCTATTTGAATTCAAATAAATGACCTCAGTCAAAAATTTACAATCACCAGGTTTAAACAGTAGAAAAGGGTTAATAATATTAATGGGTTGTCAATAGTGGTAGACCAGTGACAGGGTAATTATTTGAGCTAATTTTAAAATTGTCAGTTTCTTTCCTGAACGTTTCCAGGCCCCACTGGCGTGATGTGAGAAAAAGTCATATTTAAAAAAATCGATGAAATTACTACGAATGATTGATTAGCCGGCACTCTGCTGCCATGGTAATTTGGGGGTGAGTAACCTTTCGGTTGTTTTTCTATGTGCAGCCTTGTAGTAGCGTACATTTGATTGGCTTTGAAATAGTTAAAATAATAACAAAATAAAAATGGTTTAAAGTAGTTTTTCACAGTTGAATTCTCCATATTCTTCTTAATATTTACGTGTTATCTTTGCACCGAACTAAATCGATTGTTGACGAATTTCGGTTCCTCTTTAGGAAGTAAAATACTTACTTTGTATGAGATTTGTTTATGAGACTCAAAAGCGACATTTAGCAAGGACAAATGCATTTTTTATAGGTATCTGGCGGGATGCCAATAAACACACTTTGTGGCTCCTTGCTTTGCCGTAGAATGAACAATTCGTGTCTAGTGTATTGGAAGTGGGCAAAGCATGTAACCTCGCCAGCCGGTAAGAAAGTACTTGCCAACACGCATGGACCAGTTTGGGCGCAGACTGAATCAAAGGGAAATATATTTAGGTTCAAGTCTTGTACAATGTCAACTGCGGCATGGTGGTCATTTCCTCCCACCTTGGCCCTCATTTCCGTCTGTCATACTCTACTAACTTTTTCTTACTCTATCGATTTATCACTAATACGTTTTTCAACAAATACTTATTTAAATCACGCTTCTTACACTTATTAGTAGTCCTCTTGTCCATGTGCCATAATTTTCATATTTTGACAGTCTGCTACCGGTAATTGACCTCCAACCGTCAGTCATATTAAGAGATTTGTATTCCCATAAATAGTCAATTTACCTAATAAATTATCTAGGAGTTAAGACGGTTCAACCCTCTTCTCGTCAATTCGTTTGTGCCTGAGTGAATTGTAATTGTTTTCAGTGATAGAATGGCTTTAAGTCGGGTTTTCAGACATTTCAAACCAAATTAATGTATAAAGGTGAATATGGCCGTAGAACAGGTGAACTTCTGTTCCTTTACTATTTCGTTGTTCATTTTAAACGCCAAGATAGACCTGTGCGCTTTGAAGTTTCAAAGATCTCATCCATTTTGAACACAAGATTCAAGAAGTTCAAATAAGTTTTCCCAATGTTCGAAGCCGGTAATAAATCATGAATAGAATATAATACTTTTATTCTAAGCGCATGCATTATCTTATCTGATAAAAGACGAAAATGTCCAGACCAAGCAACATATTTTCTTTTAGCATCAAAAATAGAAGTTGTTTGTGAAATCTCCAATTGAAACGTTTGAAAATGAGTTTAATGGCAAAATTTTGTAACAGGTAAATAAGGCAATTTCCACTTAACAACCATAAAAGCATCTAAAGTAGTACTAATCTCGGCAATAAGTCAACATTAAGATTTCATCCTTTAGAGCATATCAACTTATAAAATTCAATAATCTCCTTAAAGACTAGCAGAATACGAGGGCCAAGAGTGTGGAGAAAAGGGAAAGGAAGAGAGGATAGTAGGGAGAGAACGTAGGAAATGAGATAGCCTTATGAGCATGCAAAGTTGTGAGAAAAAGGCGAAATAGGGCAAGCTGGGAGGGGTAGTCTGGCTTTGTGTTCTTTGTGAATTTGTGTGTGAGACAATTAGGATGGGCAGACCCATGAATCATTGGGCACGTGCTACACACTCTCAAATATCTCATCCCTAGAGGGTTTTAAGGACGAAAAGTCGTAAGACAGTCCTCGAGATGAAGTCTTTAGTTTCATTCTCTTTCCCAGTAACTATGATATATTAAGGTAATCTTCCAGGTTAAAACAAATCTTAGAATATTAACTCTCTCCTATTTTTCACACAAAAATTGTATATAATTTCTGGTTAATTACCTGTGGCAACTTCTTTTAACTTACGTCCATCTGAACACGTTTAACCTCCGGTGTTTCGTTAAATTTTCCTCATCGCCAACGGACGAGGCGGGGACTTTTCTCAATGCTATAATAAATATAAACTCGTACAATCAGTTCTTATCATATTCAACACCATTATTTAAACTTATTTTCTAATTTGCATTACGTCTAATTAAGTTTTCAAATTATATGCGTTAAGTCAATTATATAATATTGTGAAATTAACTCGGTAATGCTTAAAACTCAATTTTATCGACTAAGCAAATGAACGGCCGCCTTTAACTAATGTCTTTTCTTTCTTCCTGAGGTAGTGAATATCTACAAAGTCTGTTGAATTTGATAATTTTGCCTGACATGTCCCTCCCTTTCAACTCAAAATTGACAAATTTCATTAAAATTTTTGTTAGGCTAGATTTGAATTTGAAAAAGTATTGGGAATAATATAACGGCTAAATAGGGTCTTAATCACCGCTGGACATCCGTACAGATGGATGTTCGCTGTGGTCGTCTATTGTGGGAGCACTTTTATTTTAGGCGAATATTCATAAGCACTTGGCATTTCGAGATTTTATGCGAATTCTTCTGAATCATCAGTTAACACGCACGGATATCCGTTATCTGTGAAGAAGTGCTTATAAACTCTTGAGCATCGTAATTTCCAGAAATCAGTAGTTTCATCTTTTTTCTACCTCGCATTAAACTGTCTGGGATGAGTAAGGATTTTGTGACCTTTTTACAACAAGTATTAAAGTAGTTATTAATCTGGCTTACGCAGATGATATATTCGTTTATAGTTTGTTCAAAACATGTAATATTTTGGCAAGTGGTATAGCATGCCTACTCGATACAGGATTACTTGTTACAACAGCATATTTTTCCCAAGAAATACTATTTTGTTTCATTCAAAGAACTCCAAAAACATCTAAAATTCACAGGGTCTTTACTTTGCTAATAGGATTATTACAAATATATCTCAACTATTAGATGTATTTTACTCACGAGTAGACAAACGTCTGATATACAATAACGACGCTAATAGCTAATTAAATAGCAATAACAAAAAATGAAAATTTAATTACATGCAGGCCATAACATGCATGTTTAGACTCTAACGATGAAATATCCATATGATTAATTTCATGGTGAATTTTAATCGGTTAATTTTATGTCGCATTCTGTTAACTGCATTGAGGAATTCCACGTTTTGTGCTAATCTTATTAATCTCTTCAATAAACAAAACAAATAAATTACACGCAACACAAAATTCGTGCTGATATGTCGCTTAATTCAAAAGGATGGGGATGACTTACCTTAGTCAGTAAATAGGAAAGTCAGCAGCCGCTCATTTATGTCATAAAAGTTCTCAAATAGTTATTTAAATGCAAGATTTTGAGCTCGGACATGTGAAAACATCTTGCAATTAAATAAACTAATATATAATAGATAAGCTGGTCAATAAGCTCTAGAAATCGTGAATTTGAGGTCTGCCAAGGGCCAAGTGGACAAATTATTCCTGGCTTTCGACGCTTTCCCATGATTATAAGCTGTATTTTTTACTCTGGCGTGGGAAGCCTTAATGGGCGTTTAAGCGAATAATTAATGGGAATCTATCCAGAAAATTGAACCGAGCATTTATCCAAGGTAATGCGATAGGATTAGAGATGAGGTAAAACATCAATTTAGAAATTACAATAACATTTTTAACCACATGTGTGCACCCATGATATTTTTTCAATTGGTAACGATTACATAATGACAACTCCCCATAAAAATGAGAAAACTCTTGCATATTAATTTAATTTCTCTTTAAGGAAATCCATTCCTTAGGCTTTAGACTTCAATATTCTTATGTAGTCGGCACTTATTTCAGTTTACAAATGAATAAACTAATCAGAGTTGTTACAAACGACAAAAACAAGCATCATAGACATTTTTATGACCCTATTTCACTAAAATCATAAATTTATTCGATAGTGCCAACTAATAGCAAGTGATACCACTTCAACTTAAACCCCAAGTGAAAACACTTATAACAATTAAATTATTGTTAAGTTTATCAGCCTCATTTCAGCACTGAACACCTGCATGAATATCGATCGGTTTGGACTCGCTCGATTAACTGTAATCGATCGCGATTCACCCATCGATATTTTTATCCAAAATATGATGATTGTATTAATTCTCATTTCTCTCCCAACACTACATATTATTTAGAGTGTTTAAAAGGAGCAAAAGAAGTACCAAAAGAATCCTTTTTGTCTTAATTGACGTACGCCCGCAATTTTGTGAATCCATCCACCAATATTTCGCCTTTAACTATTAACTGACCTAAATTTAACCCAAATTCGACCGAATAAGTGTGCTACATGGTATCCAGGACGCTCTTTTCAACTTGCCATCCTGAAGTAATGTCACCACGGAAGTTCCAACTTACTTCGGAAAAATACTAATTCTCGCTGGCGGCGGCTTAAAAAAAGTACGTGCCAACCGTGCGTTGATAGTATACTCTTGAAAAATAGCCTATTACTTCTGCTGAAGACGGAAAATAATGCGTAGACAAGCTACTGTCTGGTAAACGCATACACACCCGTCAAGTCGCATCAAGACACCCAAAAACACGCATTTTCTCACATTGATTAGATCCAAATTCAAAAATGTTTTGCTCCAGTTGTTAACTATAACAACTCAGTGATGAAATGCAAAATCAACAATTTTATACAATAAGAGAATAGTTATTTTCCTGTAGTTATCAGACGTATTTAAAAAGGAGATTTCTTATTTCTAACGCTGATGAAATAAGGACAGAATTTATATGAAAAGAAATAACATAGATACATGATATTTCTAACTGCACTTCAAGACTGATTAGAAGCTTCTCTTTCGTAAGGATTGATTAAATGAGCCTAAATCGCCAATTAAATGATCTTGAATCCAAGAGGGAAGACCGAGACCATGGTGTGACAATATGATTTCTAGTTACAAGTCCCTAGACTTATTGGTATAGACAGAATTAAAGTAACAAGAAACAATAACTAACCGCAACAATGTTTCTTATTGATCGATTTTCCGTTTACACCCGAAAGTCAAAGTACATTTTCGTTAAACACGACTGAATCCATACTCATATCGATTTCTCATTTATATATTACTACATATACGTTTAGGCCACCATAGCGACAGTCTGCATATTCAAGTGATCGCATGACCTTGAGATTTGTGCCTTTTTACCTACTGATTTGGATCAGGTGTTAGTGTATTTAAACTATGTACCAATTTTCACCTTCACGCCTTCACGTTCAGCTCCCCGCCGCTAATCGACCGCATGTCCGATTTAAGCGGTAAATATAAATATAACTATTCGGTCACATTCTTCCTGCTTTTCTGTCTTGTCGTAGTGCAATTCGTAAGACTTGGAAAGAGCTTTAGCTTAACAAATTTACACTTACACGTTGGTGAATCCTAGGCCATAGCCTAAGTACGTATATTTAGTATTTAGCGACCTAGTTAAGCCATTTGCCCATATTAAAATAAACACCACAATTAAGGTAGAAAAACTCTTGCAAGACAAGTTTAAACTGCACAAAATAATATACAGATATAGATGTACGTGTCTCTAGTTTAAACATTGTTTGGTATTATTTCAAAATGATGGCTTTTAGAGATTTGATTTTACACTGATCAGGCAACAATCTGATAGCGTTGGTAGGGGACAAATTTGCCCGCCTTGTCGCAAGCGTAGATCCATTCTGGCTTGACAAAAATCAACGAAGGGCAGACTTCCAGTGCCTGAAATAGAAAAACAACGAGTAATGAGAGAGGAAAAGATGAGTTTCACCAACTTAGCTTAAAAATACTAAGAATGAGGGTTACGACCAAAACACACTCCTCAAGCTCCTTTTCGGAAACTGAACAGCCCTTATGAGAGCCTTACATTCTGCCGCTCGTCTTATTAACCAGAACTAACGAGCGTAATTGACGATAGACATCAAACTGGATGTGGGTTCATGGATGTCGATCTCGTGACTTCTTACCCTTAACAGATGTACGTGTTGACAACTGCACCATCGGTCAAAGGAAGAAGTATCTAATATCTAAAATCAAGTCCTATCTGAAAAATATTTCATGCGGCCGAAATGCAAGCCAATTCCCCCCCCCCCTCCCCCGCGTTAATTCCTTAACAAAGTATTTACTGATTCTCTCATGATGAAAAATTGTACAATTTTAATACTTGTCTAGTGAGTATCAGTATATGAAAACTATAACTAATGATATAAGATTGCGACTTCAAACAGTTACCTCCAAAAAAGGAAAGAGTAATTAGACCGATCTAATGTGTATCAATAATCCTCCCAAAACTGAACCGTCGAAGAAATCAATTTTCTAGAAGAACTGATGTCTATCGAGTGAGTAATGTAGATCAAGAGGATAGAACTTAATCCATACCAGTTTGAAATCCAGCAAATACTTCAACGAAAATTCAAACTGAAAATATCTCATTTTCACCCACTGTTCCTTTCAGTCGTCCAACTGAGGAAAAATCAAGCCTTGTGCTACACTATTCATCTTCTGCGTCCATTAAACATTGTTGGCTAACAGCGACTAGTTAGTCTTTTTTAAGACCAGACCAGATTTCTTATCTTCAAGGCTATGCACAAGTCTGCATGACACATCAAAAGCATATCTGAAAGTAGCCGCCGGCTAAATGCACATATAACGAATTTTGGGAAAATAGCAGTACCACCAAAACACGACCATCATCTCAATGTGCTTTGTTTGTCGGTAGCAGTAAGTAAAGAGGGAGAATATTTAAAAGAACAGCAAAAAGATAGACGTTCTGATTCATACACTCCACACTTGTTGACAAGACTAAACACGGAGAATCGGTAATGAATTTGCTTAGATAAAGCAGGCTGTGATTCATGAATTAATACGAGTGCGTAAAAAGGCTATTTTAAAACAGATTTAGGGTTTTCCGAGTTAGAAACTGCTATAACGCCCAGAAGGCATGTAAGAATTATCACATCGAACTCTGGTCAATTGCACAGGCAGAACAGTAGATGATTTGAAAGTCACTTCCGCTTACTAACTCAAAGACTGTTCCCATACATGAACAATAAGAGTAGTAGCTTTGTCAATATCTTTGTTCGATACAGAGGTGGAATTTTATTTAAAAGACGAAAGAGAAAGAAGGTAGATAGTCTGATTGCTCTATCCTTCTGTAATACTACTATCATTTGAAAATCAAATTCGAAAACTGCTATAACGCTCAAAGATTATGTGATCTTGCTCTAGATGTTGGAAGGACAGATCAAATCACCTGCACAGTCAAAACAGTACGGTGATCGAGAAGTCAAAGTTTAAGGAATAGGTGCGTGTGTGTTCATGGGACTATGTCACCCATGTTCAATTTATCGTAGGTGTCTCCACATAGCCATGGATTTTTGGGGCGTATTGGCTGAAATTCAGGACAGGTATGGTAAACAAAGGAAGAGCCTTATTTAAAAGGATGGAGGGAAGTGAGACCCATTCTCACTCACAAGCTCATTTCACGCAGACACCAATGAATTTGTTTTGATAAAGCCACCAGCCAAGCTGTGAATCGTGGTCACGTATTTATGGCTTCTAATCACCAGTCTATAATTGTTATTTGACAAAAGAGTCCAGATATTCCGAATCGAAAATTTTTACCGCGAGTTATGAAAATGAGATAGGTAACACACTTAATCTTTTAAACTTCTGACATTCGAATGCAAACCTTCTTTTAAAAAGCTGGTGTAGAGTGCAACATTTTACCCAACGACCTTCAAAAATAAATATCTCAAGCGGGAAAAACTTAGGGATGGAGAGGTATCAAAATGTTCAAGGGTGAACTCTCGAACCAACTGGTACCTTTGATACGAACAGTAAATGATTGATTTTTGATAGAATGAAGGCAACACACAAATTTGGCATTCGTGTTAAGATTAACAACTTCCAAATCCATGTAAGTATATTCCAACACTTATCATGGATGGAGTAAAGGCATTTTGAAGGTCCTCTGAGAAATTAAAATTCTACCTCCACTCTTGGTGACTGGTGCGCTTTGTCATTTCAGTCATAAGATTTGATCTGGATCTCACCAATTGATGCACTGACTCTATGATATTCTGGCTGCTTTGGTGTACAAATATTATTTAAGTGGCGAGTTAAGAAAAGTTTCGAGTGCATTGGTGTTAATGAGAGGGGACAAGTAGACACGAAGCGCAATTTGTAAGGCCAGGTCAAGGGGAGGAGTTTAAATGCGATGTCGTGGTGAGTAATGGATTTGACCTTACAACAAGGTGTTTAATTAAACTAGAAACCTAGACGGTTAAGGAGAGGGAGAGATGTGATTTTTCATGAAGATTTCTCGCTCAATCAAGGAAAGTGAACGAATGAAGTGAATGGACATTTTAAAGTAATAAAACCGTTTTGATTATTAAATGCCCGGCTACTTTACCACCAAGTGGCTAAAGACTTTCAAGATGAGGAAGGATGGTAGTTATTAAATGAAAAATTATTACAACTGAATAGTGATCTTGTGAATTACCTTAATGCTGTACCAAGTTTTATATATTCAGTTAGAACCTACAGTGAATGGACAACAACCAGTGCTTAAAATACCAATAGTGAAACAAATGTAATGTAAACGGGTTTACTGTTACTTTTATTACTCCCCATTCAATAAGTGAGCGCGTGTCATCTGATAAGACATGCAGACGACTAACCATGTTAGCAGCGTAATAAAATAGTGATCTGGAAGAAAAGAAAGTAACAGAATTTCAATTCGCCTTGGATGCACTCTAGTGAGATCTGGTATGTTGAAATCATATGGAATACTACTATTCTGCCATTTTGGCAATTAGAAGAAAAAAAGCTCGGCAACTTATACCAACGATTATCTGTGTAAGTCTAAAGATGAGAACGGTACCGCCACCTAATCTTCTATTACCGGTCGATTCAGATGCAAGATTACTTCTACAATGGGACGAATTCAAACCGAATTTTGATTACGAAATTAAGAAAATGCTAATGATTTCAAACCTACGCTACCGACAGTCAACATCTACAATTGTCCCTTATCCCGAATGATTGAAGCTCTTAAGAAAAAAGGCCCTAATCGCAACTGAAGCAAGGTAGAAATCTCAGTTTCAACACTAATACAATATATCCTTCAAATTTTCATAAAAAGAGAATGTTTGCGAAAATTCGGAACACAACAAAGACAACACTGAATCACGATTCTTTTGATAAATTCCATCAACAAGGTAGGCAGTATACATGCTGCAAACTGCTAATCAGTGTCCAAAATCGAGTAACTGGAAAAATTAACTATTCAAAAATGTATACGAAACCAATTTTCAAACCTTTATTCAAGCTGTCTATATTAAATTCCGAAGAATAACGAAGGAAGCTGAGAAAACCGATTAATTTGCAGCCTCTTTGCATCAGAGTGGATCTAAAATTGCGTGTGGAAATCACCAATGGAAAAACCTATACTTAGAAGATAGTCTGTTTTACGAAGGTATCCATGGCTGTGATTAAATCACATTCCGTCTAAGGCATCCCTCTATTTATCGCAAACATATGAAACAATGGAAATTAAACCAACTTAGCATCTTACCTATTTAATAACAAGGCCATAAAAATGTTTACTTCATAATGCTATGCACCTAGAATAAGTGATTAATCTAAAGATTACTAAAATATACCAATTAGATGAACATATTAAGGACCAAATAATAATTAACTCTATCTAGGAGCGTGAACAATTTGCAGATATCATAAAATATACACTACCTATGCACTCATAAATGCATATACAATTCCTTCTGCAAACCACCACGCATTGAAGACTTATTCAATTAACATTTTGGGCAAACAAGATAAATGTAGAAACAAAGAGAGTTAGAAGGATAGGCAAAGGGGAGGACATTGATTCGTGAGTCAACATCGCTACTGCGCTACCCCCTAAGCAGATGAGTCAGGGACAAAAAAGCTGCCAATTTCTGCTAGTGCTGTGTTAACCACTCAGTCACATGAAAAAATGTTGCGCGTCAACACAGAAGTCCAATAATAGAAACAGGGACGACCGATATATCATCACACTCACCAATGATGTAGACGCACAAAGAACATATGTATATCTGACTCAGAGATACATGAAAATTTGCCAATTGTCCGGCATTGAAACATTGACTCCCCCTCCCTCTAACAGTCTTAATGTAACATTAAACTGCCACGGGGCTTGGCTAAATCTTGACAATAACAAGTTGCTATGACTGTTAGTATCATCTTCACGAATTCGAATAGGACTTATCACCAAGGAAGCAGAAAGTGACAGATCTGATTTGCTAATTAAATATTTCAGAGTCTAAAACAACAAGCCCGCTCTACAGAGGGTATTAAAGATCGAATAGTGCGATATTGTAAAAGCAGCGAAATATGGTAAACGCACGTAAGCCCGTATCATCCGGCAAGCTTCTTCGTTACTGAGAGATGAATTTACTATTTCCAAATCGCAGTTTATGTCAACTAACAGGCAACTAGACAGAAAAAATGAAAGTGGCATCACAACCAAACCCTTTGAAATAGGTAAGATTGGATGTATGCTATCTTCTACCTCGTCCTCAAATGTATCTATTTTATCTATCGAACCAGTTTCAATCGACACAATGTAAAACTATGTGGAATAGATCAAACGTGTTCTCGCTGGAATCTTCTGGGGTTTTGTACGTATTTCTCGATACGTTAAAGTTGTCTCTAATAGCTTAAAACAGTTAATAGATACTGGTTAAGGTATCTTACAATAGAAGAACTCACCCGAATTAACCCAAGGTGAACTTAAAAGTACAATTTCATTTGTTGATTCAACATGCCAATTTAGAATAACTAAAGTGATCGACTAAACTTAGATCAATATGAACATTATTAGAAATTTATACTGAATATATTACATATAACAATACCCATAGAATAAATATATTAGCAGCTGCACAGCATTAGAGCATACTCAAGTATGATAGTAATTACCTGCAATAGAAAAATTTATGAAACAGGTAATTAATAGTTGGAGATCACTGCACATTAAGAGTAATGCATTACAAAATTAATAAAGTCGCTAAATCATGAATTAATACTAGCACAAAAAGAAAAGTCAGAAATGTCCAATATGATGCCTTATTTCCTTCTCTACCCTGGAGAAGTTTTGAGAAAAAAAACGATTTCCTTCAACTACCTTGGAGTTTAATTATTAAAATGAAATTAATCTTAAATGAAAATATTTACACAATGAGACACAATTGAAACAAAACAGATAAGCAAGTATTCGAGTCCGTGTAATATTTCACTGCCAATAATTATGGTGTAACTACCAAACGCATAAAGCAGTAAAGAACTTCCGTTTCATCGAAGCCTACATAGATATTGTTGATCAGGTGACAAAAGTACCGCCCGACTTGCACACAGACACGTGATAATAATAAATATGGGCTCTCTCAATTAAGTTACAAAACGCCAATCAGTCAGCAATAGTAGTGATATTTAAGAGTGACTTAATTTATGTGTATCTGTTACATAAGAAATAATGGATGAAACGTCACCAGATTACATAATCGTAACAACTGATGTACCACATCAGCAAGACAACAGTAAGAGATTGATGAGTTGATGCACAAAATAATAGTAGAACTTACCTCATCAAAATCACTGCACCAAGAGGCTCGTGATACGATGAACTCGACATCCGTGTTCATATTGAGCTCTACTTTTCTAGAATAGCAAAAAGGACAAGATTTAAGGAGGTAAAAGTGATCCAGAGTATATCAATTGATAAGCAATTATAATCAAATAAAAAGAATAGCTGTCAGAGCACGATGTGGAATTCGTCGAATTAGAGGGTTCTGGGGTTTGACGTTCTTCTGTTTATTTAAAGCGTTAAATAAGAATTAACTAGAACCTAGGTAGGAATTAAAAGGCTTTCTTTGCCTACAAATCTATTTATGTATAGAAACTAACTTAGATTAAATCGGGATACGGTGTAATTGTATGGGGAGCAAGAACTGGATCTCGATTGTTCAATGAAACACTCCAGCTACAAACACTCAAAATAATAGTGAATATTTAATAAAGAATATGAAGTTAAATAAATTCAAAGACTGACTATTTCTAATAAGATAGGAGTAATCAATCAAAAAATATACATACATGACGTTTTATACTTCCTTTCAAATGACTTCAAACTGAATCATACTCAAGAATCACGTCCAAATTTATATAGCCATTCCAAACAGATATTTCAACCTAGCCTTAAATCGGCGCATCAAAAGTGGAACCAAATCTATTTAGTATTAATTATTCTTTAAAATTTAACTATAAAGCAGGCTTCTACTTAATTCATCATACCGTTACGAAACCCTCAACAAACCCCATCGAACCTACCCTCCAAACGTGATGATTAACCGATGGACCATTTCCTCCTCCTTGAGTTCAAAATCCTTGGAGAAAATGTAAAACTTCTTGCCATTGAAGATGTCAGGTAGCATGGGGAGAGGACCGTTATTGGATACGGGAACAGAAGAACTATTTCCATCATTTGCAAGATTTCTAAGAGAGAAAAAGACAAATTTCTAACTATTAGACCAAAGGAATGGCCGTACACTGGAAAATATTCTTCTAGGAACGTATGAGCATATAATATCACGGGAAAAACTGCCTAATGAACCTTGTCATAAACCCTGATTGAACAATATGAATGGGAAGACGTAAACCCACTTTAACTGCCTACAAACGTTAAGCAGATTTTTCTGAAAGAAGTCTCACCTTTGGATCTCTTCATCCGTATCTTCATCCTCTGGGGCTTTACCTGAAAGCAGAAAATGGAAAAATATATAAGTAATAATTAAGGAATTTGAACCACTGAAAAAATACTCATCAAATTAAATTTCGAGTTATTATTCTCTATTAAGAAGCTGATATACGTTTAGGAAAAACTAGATAGGAAGATTGAACTGGATAAAAGTGCGAAGAATTGTTTATATTTGTTATCCGTCAGTCAATCAAAGCGAATGTTTGAAATATAGTTGACAGTAAAAGAACTTAAATACATACTACGAGTAAAATCTAAGTAGAAGGTATTTAGCAATCAATAAAATACTCCCAGTATCATCGTTATTAGAAGACAATATGTACTAATTTTAAATCACAGCTTACGCCAACGAGTAACTGTAAATCAAGAGATAGAAGTGGCATCTCCATCTAATCTTTTAAGGTAGGGTAAATTCAAGCGCATGTCAGGGAAATGAAATTTATAACGTGAAATTAAAAAGATGTTAACAAATACAAACCATCACTTTTTTGAATCAGTACCTACAACTCTCATACAGGTGTCTTTATAGCCAACCTTTGACTAAGCCCAGTACTCCCAATTTCTAAGGCTCTGAAAGTCTTATTGATTATGCATAAATAGTTAGTTTCAGGATCAATTAATCTAAATTTCATAGTCCGCATCCCTTTACGAGGCAAAGTTGATATTGACAGCAATACACGCTCTATCAAAATCATATCCTTGATACGATCTTTTAATTGAATTGGTCTTAATAACAAAATAGGATTATCTAATGGTACATCAACAGTGAAAAGAGGTTGCCTAGAAAGCCTTACAACAGTAAATGTAGATAACAGCAAAAAACCGTTCATAAACATGTTTTCCAATGGTCAGTCTCGAAACAGTCGCAAGACTATTTAAACAACAAACTACTTAACAACTAGCACGATACACTTGAACACGTGTCAAATAAATATAGACATATAAACTCACGATTGCCTTTACGCTTTAAGGGTTCCCACGATTTACCACCTTTAGTCCCTTTCGGTTTCTTATCCTCTGAAAAAAAAATAAGACCCGAAAAAATAAAGTACATGCTACTTATTAGAAACTAGTAAAATATATAAACATTCACATACTTGGAGCTTTCGATTTTGACGCTTTGGATTCCTTTACATCTATTATATCATCTTCATCATCGTCAATGACCTCAGTATCAGCATCTGCTGACGCATCAGAGTCCTCAGGCTCTTCCTCAGTATCATCTTCCTCCTCAATTTCTGCACCATCAGGCTTCCAATCATCGCTTGCTTCAGCTTCCACAATTGACGCTATACGAAGAGCAATAGAAGGTGAAAATAAAAAATAAAAAAACCTAAATGAAACACAATTAAAACGTGTAAAAAACGGAAAACAAACACTAAACTATATTAGTTTACAATTCCTTAATAATTTGTGTATCATATTATTCATAATGTTGGTCAGTTCTAATCACATCTTTTATTTCGTTAAATGCCATTTAAATTCGCCAAAACGTGTCGCAGGAGAACTATTGCTTCGAAGTCAATAGAAAAGGATATAGAGTGATATATATAGTGACTCATAAAGGACACAAAATCAGACAACCCTTCCAGCGTGTCTTATTATGCCTCTCTCACAACTCGGCTGCCATCGCTCAAAACTAACGTTTTCTTACTTTTACAAATCGTTTGATGCTCTATCATTCCACTACGGTTGTCATAAATTGTAATAAATCAACTCTTGATCTTCTCATTTGTGAGAGACTGTAATAAAGGAGGACCATTCGTTTTGTAGGGGAATTTCCTGGCTAATTCGGCCACAATATTAAAGTAGCTTTATTGTCTGAATTAAGCATTACTTCAATTACTTTTAATATTAAAGAACATAGGATATACCTAAAAATTATACACGGATCACATGAAACTAAAACAAAGAAAACTAATTTTCAAGATTATTTAGAAAGAACCCATTCCAGCGGTACCACAGAAAATTTAAATGATTAATGTATCTGTTAGTCTGGCTAGTAAATAGCACACTTCTAATGAAATAAGTAAAAAAAGGTTCAGAAAAATTATTACTAAAGTTAAACTCACCTCTACGTGGGCCAAAATATTCAATGAGAGATGAAGAAAAAAAAGAATAGTTAGAAATATACAAGGGGCGTCACTTTAGAAAAGTATCGAAGTCAAAACTCACTCCCAATCGCTATTATCACTGTGACTTTCAGCATCATCATCTTCATGATCAGAGACGTGGCCAACAGGACTCGGAGCTCGACCTACTCGATACGGCCGCCAGGAGACACGTTTCTGCAGACGATCACACTCTTTGATCCAATGATGAGAGGTAATTACACCCTTTCCTTTCACTGCATTCCATTTTGGGGTATTAGGGAAGGCACAGCTGTAAGACAAACATACTACTTATTAATATATAGTAGAATGCCATTTTAAAGGCCATCAATACGGCGTAATGTTGATGGCCAGGTCAATCGAGCTTACGCGCATTGTGGGACAATGTTTAATGCGTTCGTCTGCAAAATCAGAGGTCACGAGTTCAATGCCCATCGACGCTCACTGAGTGAGTGGAATGACCAATCGCACTGATTAAGTTTTAAGGGAGTTTGACTATAACACGGCTGTGAGTAAACCCCTCTTGGGAAAACGTACAGAGATGCTTTTGAAAAATGTTCAAGACTTTACAAATAGGTGATTGACAACTATACTCTCATCGAACAACCAGATACGGATAGAAATTGATGAAGATGACGCTGATGTTTACCCACAGTCAATCTATTACTCCTATCTCATTGCTTTAAGTAATCTAACCGTTGCATGAGCCTGATTCCTAAATTCAGGAAGTTAACTATGAAGACGACTCCCTTGTTTTTCCAATATAATAATGTAGACAATCTACGTCGGTTCCTTATGGTAAAAATCCTAGAAACTTCTTTATTCTATGTTAGCGACTTCTTAACTGTAGCTACCACCTACTTTTATCTCAAAGCCGATGTTGTATTGACAGCTAACAATAATTAGATAAGTTTTGGCAATCTTGATAAAAAACTGGTAAGCTAATGAGAGAAGTATAGATAAGAGAAGGATCTGTTGCTGAGTTTAAACTGCAAGGGCCAACCACATTTTAGGAGCAGAGCAATAAGAACTAACTAGGCCAAAATGTATTGATCAAACCACAAGGATTTAAGCGAGTAAAAGAGCTGAGGGAAGCGTGGGAGCCGGTGTATGACAAGCGTGTCTACGCGTGTATATAGGAGTGGAAACATAGTTTATGACTCATTTTGATGAGGACGCGTGTGAGGTAATGAGGACAGTGTACGATTAATGAAACGAAATGGTAAAAGAAAGTGGCAATCGATAAACGCATTTAGATATGACAGATAGGAGTTTTGAGCCCTTGGGAACATAAAGACGCCACTAAGCCTTCGAAGACGAAAAATCGAAGAAATTCTGGAAATACTTTGAGAGTCATACTTCAGATGAAAGCTCCAACATAATTTAAAAGACGAATTCAAAAAAAACATAAAGTTGAGTATTAGCACATTTTTCAACGCTGAGAAATGGTAATAATTCAAGATTTTTCTGTAGTTAATGTGGATAAACTAGTCAATAGACAGTATTAAGTCAGTTAAATATACTATGGATGTGATGAAAGATTATCGAAAATTTATAACTCACATGAGATGAGTACAATCATCGGTCCAGTCCTGTCGATATTTAGCTCCCAACTTCAGACACAAATCCCGAAGTTCTGATCGGAAGGGGTTCTTGTAGCCACTGAAAGCTACAATAACTCCATCTAAAATCCGTTTTCGTCTGTGTCTTGAACCACCGCTATTATTGAATTTTGCAGTGTCCAAACTTGTAGTAGGTTTAGGATTTGGACTGCTAGTGGCTGAAGTCGATTGTTGATCTACTGAGGAGTTCGACGCAGTTGTAGTAGCTGATGTTGCTGAAGTAGTAGTATCCACTTTCTGTGTATCCATGGCTACAAATTAAACAGGAATGAAAAAGTATGAAACAAGAAAAGAAATATAACAGAATATATAAGAAAAAGCGTGTACACACGAGAATGGTATAGTATGAATGAGGGCGAAGGTGTTAACGGTAGATCTTTTTACTTATGCGCGAGAGAGGCGGAAGCCAATAGGCACAGATGATACGTCATGTTTACGATTGCAAATTAGTGTAGAAGTAAGGTAATCAGCCAATGGAATGAATGGGTTAATTGAGAAACCAAGTGGGCTGTGTTTACGACTGTTAAACAATTTAAACTATGGGATACTTTGTTGTGGGCTATCATATTTTTAAATCTAAAACTTACTTAGGGATGAATAATCGAATAATTAAATTGTAAAATAAAGGCAAATAAACGGATTGTACGAAACATTCTGTTTAGTTTATTAAAGGTTCAATTTAACAATTCAGTCATCTGTTCAAAATTGTGCATTATTGCAAGCTTTAAAGGTTGTGACAAAAGCTGGTTAAACCGGCTAAACTTTACCAGAACCTCGATAGGACGAAACCAAATTAATCTGCGGGTAGGCGATTTTATAATCTATAGCCGATTCAAAATTTGATGAGAACAAAGCAAGTGTATACGCTACTGAAGTCCAGTACTAAAGACATTGAATACCATCATCAATTCAGTTGAAGGTACCTCCGTAGTGATTGGTTCTTGTGCTCCCAATGTTCACTCCATTTTCCAGATCCTGTTATCCCTAAGTCAAATTATAACAAACCCACAAGAACTGGGAACATAAAAATAAGATAGTTAATACTATAAGCTAATAAGTAATCTGCAACCGTTGAAAGGTGAAATCCCAGTGGATATTTTCAATGGTAGGAGAAGCTGCGAAATACGAATGACTATAACGTGACTCAGTTTACCCAATTACTCATAAGCTCCATTCAAAGATCTTCATAGCAGTAAAATCAGATTAAAGGTAAACTATCATTACAAATAGTAGTGAAAATGTATCAAAAACAGTTGTGCACATCAGAAAATAAATCGTAGATATTTAATCAGGGAACAGAAAGCTCAACCTGGAAATAATTTCCAAATTAGCAGAAATCAGGCTTATTTAAGATAAGGCTGGATCATATTTACAGCAAAATCTACTCCACACTAAACATCTGAAAATGTTCATTTTAATTAAGATTCAAATAATACTAAAACGAGTTAAACATTGAAATATCAAAGCAAGAACTGTAATAACGAATAGATACTGCTATTTAATTGTTATTGCTATCTGATAGTCTCTGCATTATTAAAGTGATTGAAAGTAGTAACAAACCTGATCGATTTTCTCGTAGAAGTTTTTGAGTGACTGCAATGAGAAAAATCAAATTAGATAGTTAAGTGAATAATTACAATAAAATAATGTGACGGATTTACCTGTTGCAGGAACGGCGGGTTTAATATCCTGAGGAGGTGGGGTATTTGCAACTTTGTTCCCTTCTGATATTTTCTGGACCATTTTAAACAATCCTCCTGGTTTAAGAATTTCATCGCCATCCTGACTCGATTTATTTTCTTCTTCGATGACAGTTGAAGATGGCAACTCAGAAGCATCGGGAGCTCGGTAGAAGCGAATGAAGGAAAGTCCAAATTGTAGTTCAGAGTTGAAGGGCTGAGAGCAGATAACCTTGGCGATGTCCCATTTCTGATTAGCTATGGGCATATTAAGCTCATTGCTAGAGAAAATTCTTACACGGGTTAATGAAACGCCCTTTTTAGAGTCGGTAGGAGACATGAAAGTGGATGAGGGTAGGAGAACCTCGAAATTCTCAGAATCAACTCTAGAAACCTCAACCTGAATAAAGGCAGATCCTTCGTTTGCAATATCAATACGATTAAACTGAATTGGGTGATCGAATTTGAACGTAACGGAAGCCTGCTTTTGGCCGCCTGATTCGCATTTCCATTTACAAAATGTGCTCACTTTAAGAAGATTATCTGCTGGGTATGCCTGATGAAAAATAAAGGAAGTTAGACAAACCTATTTCATGAGAATTCTGAAATACAAGTGAAATGAGCCTTAAATTGGTAAATACACTTCCTAAAAAATAAGTAATTACATGTTGACATGAAATATCAAGACAGTTAAAATAGACAACAACAATTAGTGTGAAATAGGGAATAAGAAATCAATAAAGCACTTATTTACTGAATCTTCACTGCTAAACGATAATATTTTCCTTGGTTTTACTTCTGGCATTTCACAAAATAGCTAAAAAATTTAGCGCATTAAGCAGGTTCGAATAATCTGGCAGATTTAATATGGTTGTTGAGAATCAGTAAAACATATAATCAAAGTGCAAAAAAATTTAATAAAATTAACTTTTCCCTATAAAATTTTCTTAAAAATCACTTTTATTGTTTTATGTTAATTCACGAAAATTTTATGTAGGAATTTTAAGAATGTTTGTACACATTCGTGTACTTGCTTGTACGCGTGTTCCATTTAGACAGATTAACGAAAGCACACATAAATTTGGTCATTTCTATTTGTATACCAAAATAGGCATTTATTCATGGGAATATGTTATTGGACAAATACCTTGTTTAATAATTTTAAGAAAGTGAGTTCTAGAATAAGGTCTTTTTATTTGTCCATCATATGCGGACTGCAAATAATCCGACTGGCGTTTACAAAATAAGTAAAAGCCTTTAAATAAAGGGACGTTAGGCCAAAAAATTTTTTATTATCAGTTTAAACTACCTAAGTTTTCTTCTACCTTAAAGTTGGGAGTTATACAGCCATCTTATCTTACAACTTGCGGAGTTTGAGATGCATGCTTTTCTTTAATGTGAAATGGAATAGAACTAGTTAGTAAAACATGCAATGCTTAAGTTGCTGGTAATCCTTTCTTTCGATCATGAGACTGTATATCCGTTATAACGTAACGGATCAGAAGTCCCGTTAGTAATCTCACAGAGCCAACAATCTAACAATCTAGTAGCAATGACAACTACACAAAAGCCAATAACCCATGGGCAGAACACAAGATACGATAAAGTAAACACGCGTATATTTAAGAAACATAATTTTAATCGATATCAGCTAAAAAAATAGGCATAATTACCAAGTATCTTTTATCAGTGGGGAAATAGAGAAGGAAATTAAACATTTATCCATAGAAGAAATTTTGGAAGCGGGGAAAATAGTAATAATTTTTCTAGCAATGTCCATATCAATTTTCTTCGAAATTTTGCTTTAAAAACGAATGAAAAACTGAAATAGACTTTTTGAAAATCTCGGAAGTCTATAAGGCTGCTATTGTCAGCAGATGTCTATCATTACCTAGTGATTGGAAATGATTGACTGACGATAAGATCTCGACTACAGTGTACACAGGCGGTGCCTCTGTGTTTGTGTGTTTGCACACAGATACCTAAACGAGTGTCGATCATCACGCCGAGACACCGACAACAAGACATGACTGACGTCTAACGAAGAAACGTTTTATATATAAACCTGACTTACCTATATATAAATTGGGAATGGCTTGCCAGCCACCTCTGAATTGATCCGGCGACTTGTGTGACTTGACTTATTCCATCTATTCGATCGATGTGGTCTCAATAGTCCCTCTCAACGTTATAACAAAGGCAGAATGCAAGATCCTTGAAATCTATGTGTTAGAAGAGATGATGATTATTTTCCCCTGCTCCCAATATTTCTTCTATGAATAAAAATGTAATTAATTTCCTTATTTCCCCACCGATAAAAGACACTTGATAATTATTCTTATTTGTTTAAGCCGATACCGATTGAGAGTGAGTATCGTTAAAACACTTGTGTTGACTATAACGTGCCTTCTTATCTGCCGTGGGTTATTAGCTTCTGTGTTAAGTTGCTATATTACCGAGTTTTCTAGATTATTGGCTCTGCTAGATTACTACCCGAACTCCTAATTGGTTACGTTATAGCACTTTGCTTTTCAAAAAAGAAGATTTTCCTATTCCTCTTTCTTCCCTTTCATCTCCCCAAAGACATCCATGAAATTATGTATTTTCCTGTCAACATTTTACTTTAAAAATGATGATCATTTTCAGTCAAATTAAATAATAAAATAACGAAATAATACATCTTTTCGGAATAAAACAATTCAAGATGCCATACGAAATTCTACTCGTTCTTCTATGAAGCCATTTTTAATTAATCTTTATCAGTTGTGGATGCAATAAGATAACTGTGGAGTAATGCTCCATATAAAAACGGGTGACTTTATTTGAAATGGCTCAGAAGTACCTTAATGCGATGTAAAAAATTGACAAACACATAACAGCGCTTACCAGCTGCTATAACGTAACCAACTAGGAGTTCAGATAGTAATCTAGCAGAGCCAACAATCTAGAAAACTCGGTAATATAGCAACTTA
>CAADRB010000026.1:1281751-1292591 GCA_900708905.1 Hymenolepis diminuta | reverse complement strand
AACCCACGGCAGATAAGAAGGCACGTTATAGTCAACACGCGTGTATTCACGAAACCCCCTCTCAATCAATATTGACTTTAATAAATAAGTATAATTATCAAATGTCTTTTATCAGTGGTAAAAGAAAGAAATTACATTTTTGTTCATAGAAGAAATATTGGGAGCGGGGGAAAATAATTATCATTTCTTCTAACACCAGCATTCAGGATAAGAACTAGGTTAAGAACCTCTAACTTGCTATCCTAATTTGTTGAACAGTTTTTCCCTAATTTCTTGCCAACACAAAGTTTTGTTTATGCATCGTATCCATACCTTTAGGAGATCTATCGTCTTTTCACAATATATAATACCAGCTTGTGGAGCTTTATTCCTCCAGTTAGTCATAATTCTACTTAATAATCGCAAGGTTGCCACAGTTTTCCTGTTCTCTTCTAGTGATACTCTGTCCCCATTAAATATCTTCCTAGTCGAGGTTTTACAGCCAGGAGTGGCCATTGCTTAATTTGTTTTCTCCATCATACACTTGTCTTTCTTTAAGCCAGAGGCTATTATGCTATAAAATTTGGTTACATCTGGACAGTTTAAAAGCATTGATAAAACCGGACACATGTAACTAAATAAGAATACGAATATATGTTATAATCTGCTCTTCTCTATATCGTAACCGACTCTTAGACTCTAAGATATTGCACTAGTCGCAAACACGACCCGAAAACACCACAATGTAAAACGACCCAAACCACTTTGTCAGCACAAGACACACGTTTTTGTATCGATTTATATCATACGCCATTTACAAATGTAATGTGAAAAATTCGTTCGAATAAAAGGAAATGAAAAGAAGCAGGAATCAAATGGCGGAAAATAAGGAATCATACATATAAGAATTATTTTGGGAAGAATATTATTTTCTAGTATGTAACAATATATGTAGCAGTTACCCACAGGGAAGGGGAGAAAATATTATAAGGACTTGTTCCTCCCACTGTAACATGGTCCCATTTGACCTCCTTTACCACAACGTTGATACATATACAATCTGAATGCGCAGAACTGGCAAAATACCACTTGTTGCAAAACCAAAAAGCAGGTGGATGTCCGGAGGATGGACGAATATTCCGTTTGGGAGAATTAGTTTGATGAAGACAAACTGCATAACTCTTAAAGTTTTGGTTTCTTCGTTGGGCATTTTGAATCAAAACTGTATCCTTTAGATTCTCAGTTTGATGCCACTCCATAGTGATATCTGAAAGTGTGATATTTAACTCTTGTTCGATTCTATTTAGGAGGCCAAAGAACACCATTATCTTCTGCAGATGCAAAGAAGATAATTTAGCACGATGCTGGAAAATTCTGAAATATGCTTTTTCAAATTTATAAGTAAGTCAGCTAGAGAAATTTTCCTAGTTCTATTGTGATCTTCTGAAGATATCTAGACAACTGCATCTCACACTTAATTGTAAGGTCTGATCTCCAAATTATTTTGACAATAGTTCCACAGCTTCATAACATTTCAGGTCTGTTGGTCCTTTGAGTAAGACTGAATTAGTGAATCTTTCGTACTCAGTTGTGCCCAGCTTTCGAAATAGAATTTGAATATTTTTCACATTTTCCATTACAGATTGAAATATGTCCTCGTATTTCTGGATTCACATTGTGAAAATGCCGTTTTTAGCATCTTAGAGGAAATCACTGATTTGTTAAGGGAAGATATCTGTCAACGAAATAGTCTGAGGTGATCGGACCCAACTTATTGGAAGAGACAATTTCTCTGTCAGTGATTCAGTAAGATTTGCCTAAACCTTTTCATAATTATTTTGGTGTTTTTGGGGAGAGTTTCTACGTGTTCGAAGGCGATAGACAACTTTGGATTATTTGAAGAACTTTTTTTCATTGTTTAATAATCATCTTTGTTGAATTTCGTTTTGAGTTCGCAGACGACTTCACCGCCAGTTTTGTAACTGATCAGTTCCCCACTCTGCAAAGTATTCCTCTTCTATGTTGCTGCAGTGCTAAGAGGTCTAGTTCTGCTGCTAATGATATATTTGTCCAATAGACATAACTCGACTACAGTTGAATCAGACTAGAGAGAGAAGATTAAGACAAAATGCGGTTAATCCAATACAGTTCATTAATCAATCAAAGTCATTATGTAGGAATACAATTTTTTTCATGTTGTTGATGTTGGTAAAAATGTTGTTGGTAATAGATGTTGCCATCTGACTGATAACATATTTAGCCCCAAATAACTGTCAAGTTGTCAGAAACTATTTTCGCCCGTGTCGTCTTTATAAGGACAATGGACAAATTTGAGACAACCTGGGAAAGTTGATGATCCCGAGAAAAAAAGTAAACACTGCAACTATGGACTTTGTTTTGTCGGATTGTTACATATTCTAACGTGAAATTTTTGCGACACTGATTTGCTTGCTTTAGTTATCGGAAGTGGTTCGTGGAATTTATGCTACTCAGAGAGAGAAAAAAATAGTTTCATGGTGATTAAACCTAGCCATTGAATTTACCAAAGATAAAAGGAAAGTGAAAATGGTTTTGACCGAATGAAGATAATTTGGATTAATTGCTTTTAAATAATGTTAGCCAAAAGAAGATCACCTGCTTCCCTTTATATTTAAAGAGCTTAAATGTTATTAAATGAAACAAATTTTAACTTTTGAAAGAATATTTAACATTATGAATGGATAAAATATTTAAAGATGTTGACAATCCTAATTGACCTTGATATTTACAGTCACTCCCAGAGTAGGTTTATTGCTATAGGAATTTTGATAAGTTGGAATGTTCATATACTTATTATAGCTACCTTGAGACAAATTATTCACAATAATTTTATTTTAATCTTATGCTATTATTTGGATACTCTGACAATCGCTGTTATCTTAACCTTTGATGATGTTGATTTATTAGATATTATGACGATGATCATACACTTTCTTTTATTTCTTTTTAGCTGCAATGATAAAAATTTGTACATGGAACATAAATGGCATTCGATCGTTTTCTAAACCATTCAGATCACATTTAGATCAACTTGATGGTGATATAATATGTCTTCAAGAGACCAAAGCAGGTCGTATGTTTACCGTTCAAATGAAATTGGTTCGATTCTAGGCGATTTGCCCGCTCACTATGGCCGAGTTGATGGATATAATGCTTATTTCGCTCACTGCAAAGTTAAATCAGGATATGCCGGTGTTAGTATATTTTGCAGAGATCCACTCAGACCATTCAGAGCATACGATGGTCTATTAGATTTACTTCCATCTCAGCATTTTGATAAAGCCCTCGATTCCGAAGGACGAGCCGTTATGGTTCAATTCAAAACAAATCATGATGAAAAATTACTTTCCGTTATATCTGTCTACTGTCCCCGTGTCGATTCCGATAATCAAGACCGTGCTGAATTCAAAGCACAATTTTTACAACTACTTCGATCAGTTGTCCAAAAATTGATTAAAGATGGAAGGTGTGTTGCCTGATTTGCTTGCTCATTGAAAATTTCATAGTTATGTTGTATTAGCTGGCGACTTGAACGTTTGCCACAAGCCTATAGATCAGTGTTGTCCGGAGTATTCCATGGCTGATCCGATTAAACGGGCATCAGTTAATTGGTTGAATGAACTCCTCCTTGAATCAATGGTTGACACTTTTCGGTTTGTTTTTAGCTGTCCCCTTTTCAACTGCGAATTAGGCTAGCTCACCCAAACCGTAAAGAAGCTTTTACCTGTTGGAATGTTAAAATGGGAGCTCGACAAACAAATTACGGTACACGTGTCGACTATATTCTCTTCGATAAGAGTCTAGCGGGCCTTTTTAGTGGAAAGGACGAGTCAATTGCAGATATAATGCCACATATTAAGGGATCTGATCATTGTCCTGTATGGGCTAGGGTTCCTCTCAGCATTTCCGCAAATGAAGCTGGGTCGCTGCCACCACTATGCTCCCACTTTTGGCCACAGTGTCAAAAGCGTCAGTTAAATTTGTCCCAATTTCTAAAAAGCCGGGACGAAATTGAGAGAAAGGAACCTGCGGGGGGCGGTGCTCTGAACACTCAAGTCTCTGAAGTTCCAGGAGCAAAAAGGGTTCGACAAGCCCGTCTTGATTTTGGTAAGTTTCCTGCTTTGTTCAATTATTGGAGCACAATTTTGTGGATTGAAGGTTTTCTTCATTTCGAATTTAGATTCATGTTCTATCGTTTAGGTAAAGATAGATAATGTGTTTATTCTTTGTAGCTAGCTTAGATTAATATGGTTATTTGAGAATCTTTTATTTCTCACTATTTGTAGAATTCCTTGATCCACTTTCCAAATGTTCGTTTACGTTTGAAAAAATGTATGCCACTAGAGGAGAGTGGTTCTTCCTAGTTTCTTTTAAAATCAGATTTTTCTCTTCATCTGTATGACTCAGACCACTTTCTCATTGAATGTCGGTGAAGCTTCCAAAATTCATTGGAAACCGTCCGAGGTTCGATAACTGGTGTTGCCATGTTACTATCTGCTGCTAGAGAGAGGTTTTACTTTAATTCCATATGTATCCTCACCTTCCTCTGTTAAACATAGTTATGGAGCCTTTCTATTCCGAAATGCCCTCTGTCAACAAGTGCTGATTGAAATCTATGGTTGGTCATTATTCTTCCCATCTCATGAGGAAAAACTACAATTGTCATCTTTTAAAATGATCCAACGTGGAATGGAGGAGAGGGAATAAGTAGAAAAAAATAAAGTCAAGGAATCATGAGAATCTTAAATCATTCGAATTTTTGGTTCATTAGTGTAGTAACGTTGAGAGGGTCTCTCGAGACTACATTGATCGGGTAAGATGGGATAAGCCAAGTCACTCATGTCGCCAGATCAGTTCGAAGGTGACGGATAAGTCACCCCAATTTATTAATTAGTAGATTAGGTTTATGTACAAAATATTTCTTCGTTAGACGTCAGTCATGTCTTGTTGTCGGTGTCTCGGCGTGATGACCGACACTCGTTTAGGTATCTGTGTGCAAACACAAACACAGAGGCACCGCCTGTGTACACTGTAGTCGAGATCTTATCGTCAGTCAATCATTTCTAATCGCCAGGTAATAATAGACATCTGCTGGCTATACCATCTCTCATCGAAGTACGAGACATCCGTCTTGGGGATCCGAGACGAACCCTTTGGTCGGTCATGATGCTGTCTAGTGTCCGGTGTATGTTTTGCACACGTTAAGGCCCCTTAAGTTGAAAAACATATGGGAGTTGCCAGGGGAAAATATTGTTTTCTCATATTTAGCCATTAAGTTGTCAACCTTTTACTTAATGTGAGTAGTTCTCTGCGCCACATTTCCAATTTCAAGCTTTCCTTTCCGCGATGTTGACAGCCTATTAAACAGTTGGGTAAATTGAGTGGTTATTTGTATCATTTGGAATAATCATTTTTTGTCATGTACAAAACGTGATAGAATCCACTGGCCATAAAGTGTCTCATAGATGCTGAGAACTATTCCTGAAATCCTTTCTATTTAATTATTATTTAAGCTAATAAAATGCATGATACTGCTTTAGAGATTTGTGCCGTTAGGATTCACTCACGAGTGTAAGCGCATGTTTCTTATAGTAGCTTTCTATTTTTTTCCCATTTTCCTTTCAGTTTTGGACTGTGCCAACTGAAATATCTAAACCTTCGTAGTTATCTAACTAAGCATCTAGGAAAATAGTATTCGTCTGTCATGCCCTCAAACATATTTTATTATTCTATAGTTCGAAGGTTATAGAGGTAGCTTTTTGTCCTTTTTCATGAAACTCATTTATTTCAGAAGATATTGCCATTTTTTATTTTTGAGTGGCTTGTTATATTTATTTTAATGATTAATAGTTTAAATCTCGATTTTTAATTGATCTTTAGTATTTAAGTCTCAAGAAAGAACCCAAAAACCTTCAAAATCGTCAGTTTTCACGAAGGAGGAAATTGACGAGAAGGTGATTTATGATGAATCAGTCCTGGAGACGGAAATTGAGCGTCGAAAGTCCACAGCAGCAGCATGGCAGAGTCTTCTCAATGGCAACAAAAAGTCAAAAAGTGCTCCTTTGTGTTTGGGTCACGGGGAGCCCTGTGTGTTGCGTTGTGTAAAACGACCCGACAGTCGGCATCGTGGACGTGAGTTCTGGGCCTGTGCTCGGCCAATCGGGGCATCGAGTAACCCCTTGGCCCGCTGCAATACCTTTATTTGGAAGTAGGATGCCCTCACCCTCATTTCATGCCTTTCTAATCTTTCGTATATGTACTCGAATTATTTTCCTACGAGTAAAATATAAGCATTTGTATTTTGATTGTTTATTTCCCTTATGCCTTAGCTCAGAGACAAGATATCGAGAGTGAATTGGATATGTTTTTACCAGAGTCCGCTAAACGGCTGAGTGTAACATGAAAGGGATACTAAAAGTTGTGTAAATTGGTCCGATGCTAACAGATTGATAAGACGGGAACGAGGGAGGAGAGGACGCTCGTCTGCTTTCAAGTGCAAATTGATAACACACCCTTCGTGTGAACGGTAATCTTTACCAAAGCAGAACGAATCGTGGGTTTGTGGTACTTCCCCTTATTTGTTTTGAACTCGTCAACACACCCTCAGTGAAAGATATGACCAATATTATGTCATGAAAGGGGTGACAGAGAGAGGGGCTCCAGCATGGTACATCACTTTCCCAAAAATATTAAGACTGGCGCATCCTACTGAATGCATATGTTGATATATAACCCTGTATTATAGTTGACAGATTATTTTTTATTGGCTACCCATTTGACGAATAAATATCACACGACTGTCAAATTCGCTTAGCGTATTGTAGGAAGCGTCGTTTAGATGAGTATTTATTAAGAAATATCATATAAATAAGACAAGTTAACACGGAAGAGCAGAGAGTCTATAAGACGAATGAGGTAAGTGTTAATATGTATAGGGTATAAGGGGTGAGAGGAAGCCGTCATCCTGCCTGATGATCACTGTCTCTTACTGAGTAAGGAAAAAGACGATGAGTATAAGTCCTGATCCAGTCAATGGCCACACTGGTCTCCTATGTTGGACTTATCCAGTGGTGGTGGATAGGGTGTGTGCTTTCAAACTGGCATTGATGAGGTTGCTGGCTTATCAACGTGCTTGAGGATTTAGGAGCCTTAATTTGGCCATGGTTTAAGCTGGCAGAACTCATTAGACTTTCAGTTATTGTTTAAATACACTAACCCACTGCAAGCCAAACAAATTTTCATCGTTGAAAAGCATTCGGAATTGGTAACAGTAAAGTCGAAAATGGAGTCAGAGTATCGATTTTCATTTCTCTTCTGGGCTCGAGTTAAACAGTAGTTCACTGCTTCATGTCCAAAAATTCAAGTTCGGGACTCGTCCTTTGAAGTTTTGAACAAATTTTTGACAATGATGCCCAGTGCATGTTATGATTAAGTCATAAAAATTAAGTCGTTTTTCTTTCAAAGGTCGAAAAGCGGAATGATACTTTTGCGTACATGATTATTACATGCTCTCATATTCTTACCACTAGGTAGTGCAGGTAAATGATACTTGCAACAAGTGGCTTTTATTAGTTCACTTACTAAATATACTAAAGCTCGTTTTGTTGAACATAAGCAAGGTGTTGATCTACAACGGGGATTAATTATTTTGTTATCTGCAGAAGCAAACCGAGACGACATGACTAATCGGAAAGCTTAATTAACTGGTCAACAAGATCTGTATATCGCGATATAGTCGCACCCGTTAACCTGGGTGAAATAAACCCGTAAACCTTTTGCGCATTGTAATAGTCAATGAGAAAATATATCATTATCATCTGACAGCATGCTATTCAACAAACAGTGGTCTTAGTATGCGTTGAGATTGAATAAATTTTGAATTTATGATTGTCTTTCTTTTGTAGTATATTTCTAGTTAATGGAAAGGAAGATTTGTGTTTTATCTCCAGGACACCGTAGAATTTGCCAAAATCAAAAACTAGCTGAGGGGGTAGGGAGTCAATGAGTAAATATATTCTTCATGAAAGATGGTTTAAATGTGTTTATTCCTTCTCCTATTAACTGACATTCAAATAATAATTAATGATCTTAAAATAAAAATAGGCTTAGACAGTATGCAGTAAATTAATCGACCAAGTCAATCAATAGTCATTAACTGTGATTCAGGATTTTGTACTGCCACTTAGCCTTGCCTTCTAGAATTTAAGCATTTTGAACAGCTTATGGAAGCTATCATTTCAAATGTCGATCGGAATGGGCTTGTGTTAAAAACATTATCAACGCCTAAATGACACAAACATATATGATTTCAAAATTTCATGATCATAGTCAGACCTAAAACATGCAAATAAGACCCATATATGAGTCTTTAATTTGCATGCTTCTAGGGCTTCCATACTATCAGCATTAAAATGGTATCACTTTCATTTGTGTATGCAAAGAAAAATTGGCCATGCAACTACACTCCTTCTTTTCCTTTAGGGTTACCTGATGTGAAATTTTATAATATATTCCAAATTGTAGGCCGCTCAATAAACTGAAGAGATAATGTCTTGTTGGAGTTAGACAACAACGGTTTGCAACTAACAAATTACGACAACCAGTTCATAGCTGTTTGAGTAAGAGCTAACAACAATTGTGAAGCAGAACACCAAGGGTTGAGTAGACCAAACATGTATTCAAGGAAGCCACAATGCGTAACAGAGAGAGGGAGAGAAAGAGGGAGAGAAAGAGGGAGAGCAGCGTGCTGGGGAAGAGAGGAGATGAACAGGACGTGTAGGAGTCCACACTGACTAGTGTGTGTTGTCTGGAAAAACAAGGGTAGCTTTATATGAGTCACTCGGGTAAGGCCACGCCAGAGCATGAGCGCAGATGTGCTTTTTATGTGAAGCGAGGCGGTTATAGAAAAGGGGGGAAATCGATGGACGCGTTTAGACATGTCAGACAGACAAGGGTTATGCGTCATAGGGACATAAATGAGGTTGCTCCAACTTCGTGGGCGGAAAAATTGAGGTATTATCGTGGGGAATGCGAATAAAAGGTAATTCTGAAAAATGCACAGAGGGTTATCCTTCAGTCTCCATGAATTTGAATAACAGAGCTAAATTTTGCAAGTCAAAAGCGAAAAGGAATGTTAAGACGCAGAAAAGTCAATCATAAATGCTCGCAGATCTCTCTTTTCAGTAAACCAAAACTTGTAATTAATGTATCCCATTTTCCAATTCGTATATTTCAGTCGACTTAATATTATGTAAATATATGCCGGGAAATGTCTGTGTCGTCCTTCCCATTTCTTGTTCGAAATCCACTAAGGTCAAGTTTGTTATTATTAAGAGCTGATATCAGTTTTATTGGGTTGAGACACCGATGGCCTCAGCTGTATTCCATTTACCTCTAGGAAAACAGAGAAAATTGCTGTGCAGATGCCAATATTTACTTTAATCAGTCATTCTATTTATGTATCATTATGTGTTTCTCAGAAAGGAAACTTATAGATGTTGAAAATCTAAGGGAATTCCGTCGAATTAAGGCCAATATATGATTAAAGACCCTAAGATCCACAGCCAAGTGATTACGAAATGAAGAATATTCATTCAAACCAAATCATTGAAAAATACTACAATTTGCTTTGAATGACTGTTGAAAGTCCGTATGATATTCTTTTCTCCAATTCAGTGTGCTTTATGATCAGTGCTCTTGCCAAACTTTTGTGATTAAATTTAAAGCTATCTTAGTGGTTTCAAAAGAGCTCGAATTCTCTCATTTTCTCTCATCTAGACTAACATAAGTCTCATATGAATTTGACATCTCCGTATGGCATGTGTTTCGTAAAATTTAGAATTCAGAATAGGGCCACGTCTATAAACTGACTGCCTACTCTCAACCACTTCTTGACCTAGACAAACCCTACAGCGTTCAGGGGATATAATGCAAATCTTCCTTTCCGTTAAACTGGAATCCACTGCAGTAGAAAGGCAATCATAAATTCAAAATTTATTCAATCTCAATATAAACTAACATCACTGTTAGGTGAATAGCCTACTGTGAGATGATAGTGATATATTTTATGATTGGCTGTTACAATGGACAAAAGTTTCGCAAGTTTAATTCTCCAGGTTAATGTGTGAAATTATGTCACGATATACAGATCTTGGTGATCAGTTAATTAAACCTCTTCATTGATCACGCCATCTCAGCTGGCTTCGGCAGATACCAAATTAATTAATCCCCCGTTGTAAATTAACGCTTTGATCGTATTCAACAAAACCAGCTTTGATATATCTATCAACTGAACTTATGAGTAGCAGCATTAGTTAATCACTTGTTGAACACATTACAGAAAATAATATTCTTGGATGAAAGGTTGGAATTTCTCATTGCAATTTCACCAATACATCTCGAATTTGATTCTCTACAANTTGGAATTTCTCATTGCAATTTCACCAATACATCTCGAATTTGATTCTCTACAATCTATCTCATATAAAATACGAGTGAATTAGCATACAAGAGTGAATTTCTCTGTGCCACGATTGGTAAGATTGGTAGCCAATTCGATGATTCAGGTATTTGGGAACTGGCTAACCATCATGCCATTTCATGCATGCGAGAGAACACACAGTGAACAACGTTATGTTTGTTGCTACACGACGTTGGTACCTGAAATCGGCATGCCTTTTTATTTTCCATTAACAACCACAGTGTTCTTATAACCGAGAGCGCTCATTTTATCGGACAAATAAGCCAAAGTTTTGGGAAGGCAAAATCAAACCAAATCATTGATAGGTTCTACGATTTGCATTGAACGACTGTTGAGAATGCG
>CAADRB010000026.1:1198563-1274392 GCA_900708905.1 Hymenolepis diminuta | reverse complement strand
TATGGAGAAATGAGAACCAACCTGTTTAATTGTATAATGCATAGAGGAGAGGATTGATAAACTGAATGACTGGCATGCGACATTAAGGCACAATATATGATTGGGACGGAAAAGCAGGATATGCGAGCATCACATATTAGCAAACTGCAGTTAGAGTAAGCATGGAACAAAGTTGTAATCAGGCATCGGCAACAAAATCAGGATAGCATAATAGACACAGGATAGTGGAACGAGGTTCATATCGAACATACCGAAAAATTAGGAAGGAGGTATACACACAACGAGGGTTGACGAGTTGAAGAGGTTTGAGAGAAAGATGGACATAGCGAAAGAGAGATGAAAATAAATACGCATGAGATTTATCAGCTTACAACTACTCTAATCTTCTAGTCTAGACAAAACGCACAACAGAACAGCTTTTCTACAAGCAATCGCACAACAACAAGAACGGTAAAGCTAGTGTGAATATATATTTCTCTTTATCATACAATGTAGGAAACATTAGGCATGCTAACTTAAATGTGCTATGGTTACGGCCTCCAACACAGCCACTCATGCAAACAATGTGAATAGGAGATGAGGGGATACGACAGTTTTTACTTACATTTTGGTTTCTGGTGAAAGCACTTGACTGCTTTCGAGGGTCGCTTGTGGAGGTGGAAGGTTGAGGGGTATCATCCTGCGCTGTTTGATGCACATTCGCGGATACAACGAATGAGTTTAAACGATTTGCGGCGTCGACAAGCTATAATGGTGGCCTTATTGTTATTTATCGCTATGGAACAAGCCAAGTAACAGTAGGATTCGATATTTACCAGACTGTCCAGAGATCCCGAGTTCGTTTTATCACCACGTCTCAGGTTTGGCGGGGCATTTAAGCCTCTTATAGTGTTTTGGGGATCCTCTGCAATTGAAGTTTGAGGAGGGTCTACAGATGGTGTCCCTACACTGTCAACTCCTCGAAGTCTACGAGCTACAAGGAGACGAATAAAGGGTTCTCTATCGGCAGTGATCTGGGAAATAGAGGTCTTGAGCAATGCAAGAGCATCCGCCGAGGAGAGACAGGAGAGAGAATGATTGTTGATCGCCAATAACCGATCTTCTACTTGCAGCCGTCCATCCTAGTAAAGAACATTGGAATTTTGTCAGATTTCTTACTGTATTTTACTTTTAATCAGAAGTTTGGCCTGTCTGAAGAGAAGATGCTCATTCTTAGATGCGATCGCTGTGAATTGGTCAGGTTAAATGGGCTTTTCAGCTTAATAAAGTATTTTTCGTTTAGAATCCTTAAAGCTTAAGGAAAATGTGCAAACTGATAATGGTCCATTTATGGTCTAACTCTGTGACATTTGGACGTCTAAAAGAGTGCCATTTGAGTGGACCTCTTTGATCATGCTTCTCGCGTTCTAGTCACGAAAATTCACCACAAAAGAGGCCGTGACATGCAGGTAATCAGTCACTCCACATGGCTTTTTGGGTTTTCACCAGACTTTGGCTTCTTATTGCTTTTTTAGATCCACGAGGTGTCGATTAATAATCATTTTGCATGAGTTAATCAAAGAAAAGAGTATAATGAAATGGTCTCGTGTCTCTTTATAAAAACTTTATAAAACCAAAGGGAACACTGACAGGTGCTATTTTTACAACAGCAATTATTGCAAGATAGAACTTGTCTAATCGCACACCATACCAGAATGGGCATTAGGGAAAGTGGAAATATTCTGTAATTGCTATTGGGGAAGATCACAAGTTTTTTCAACTCGTGTAAGCTCCATTTTGTAACTTCATGGTCAATAGACGTGGCCATGAGAAATAGTCAAGCTCTTAATAACTGAAGACGTATTCAAGTTCTCGGCTTTGGTTAATAGTCAATAAATATGCGACAACGAGCGTTACCTCTACTTGGACATACTTTGTTTCGGATATCATAAAAACTCTGCAATTTTCAATACCTGTTTACTAGATCGTTAATGGGGGCAAACTATTGACTCATATATAAGGGGGACATGTAATCGCTTGAATTTTGACCGTTTTTCAGAGGGTTATTTAAAAGCGAAGGAATAAATGATTCGTTTTTAAATTAAGTATGTTCATGCATCATATATTAAAATACAAGTATCAGAATTTTTTCTTTTTTCCCATAATGGCCGCGGTAGTAACTAATCTCCTGTGACCCACACGGCGAGAGTAATCGATTGGCGGGATTTTTAGTTTCAGTTACAACGATCTGAAATCAGAAATTTTAGTTTAAGTGTGTTAATATAAAATGTATCTTCTAGTTGAACTAATAAAAAAACAAAAAAGTCAAAAGATCGCAAATTGGCGCCTCAGAATAAAAGTCGAATCTTCCACCTATTTTTTGATGGCTTTTAGGTAAAAAATGGTAATTTTGGAATCTTTTCGGCGTTTTTAAGTTTAACTAGAAGCTAGTACCATAGAGAAGACGTGCGCCAAATTTCATAAGAATCGGTTAAGAAACTTTTGAGCTGTAAGTCCCGCCAATTTAAAAAAGTCGTTATGAGAAAAACTCGTTTAAAGTTTTAACACACAGAAACTCTACGATTACAGCGACTTACCAACTAGTCAGCAATTCCAGGGCCATACACAAGTCCTTCGATGCGTTAGTAGTATTCGGTTTTCTTCTGAACTTCTTCTTGACATGCTTGACGAGCTATTTTGGTTGTCAGAGAGCTGCGGCGATTTTCTAAATTCACCCTTTGATCATCGACTTTGTCTTTATAGGAGATGCTTTAGTAACCAATAACAATTTGTAAAATGTTCACTACACGTAAAATATATGTGCATCCATCATTGAACAGTCCAGTGGATATGAAACTACTAATTTCCATGATCCTCAGTCCAGGATTCAGATTGAAGGAGTACCAAAAAAAGAAATGAGTGGCATCATTCATGCGAATGGAGATATGTGTGTTTCCTCCATTTCTCTTGACAGGGTTTGACAAATGATTGTGTGATGTGGACATTCCCAATGTTCGTAAGCTTTGAACAGGCCACTTATGAACATGCACTGAGAGTTGAAGAAGAGGTGAAGTGATTGCCGATGAAGAAGAGGACCAAGCACGAGATATGGACAAAAACATATTAATACAAGTTCATATGCATTTGAGTAAAGATGACCAACTCTCCATTATTTGTTATAATAAATTTTATTTTTAAATGTCAGCAGATGAATTTTTCAACAGTCTGCGTTTAGATTAGTCCGAAGAGATGTTTCAGTTGCAAAAGTTTATAAACGAGTAGCAAATTAGGAAAGAATGTCCGGACCGATCATAAATAAAATCACTGATAATGCACCACCGGCAGAAACAAGTGATCCGGAAACAATTTCATGTTGAAGCATAATTATCAGTACTTCCATGGCAAATTCCAAAACCACCGATGACAAATTAACTATGGCGACCTAAATTGAAAAGTTAATCAGACTCAGTGGACTTACTAAATAAGTCACAATATATTTCTCCATGTAGAAGGCGATACCGGTAATTAATGATGTGAGAGTTGCAATAATACCTATTACGAGTGTAGCGTAATTCACTCCTGGGGAAGGTACTTTGGATTCTGGCTTTACCACTGCATATATACCATACGAGGTAATAAGGAGACTCAAGATCTGTAAAACATAACAATTCAACAGAAAAATAATTGCTACTAGCAGTGCAACATAAACAGCAGCAAGGCGCTTGAGATTATTTTCAAACTCATCCTCATATTCTTCCATTTCTTAATTTCACTTTAGAAAATTAACCATGACCATTTATTTGTTTTAAGTTAGGCAGCTAGCCAATGAAAAGGATGGATGACTGACCTTTCTCACAAAAACTAATTAAATAGTGTTCTTTTTATTGTCAGCATAGCAATACCATGTGATTTGGCAATATCGCAATCAATTTAACGTTATTTCTCTGGAAGAAGGAGAGTTAGAAATTTTGGCATCATCAAAATATTGTCTGGAATATTGATTTATTTCAAGCGGCGGTGATCCTTTAAAAATTTCACTATGACAATTGTAAATGTATTAACAAATTCCTTTGTATTTAAAAAGTTGAATGGAAATATTTCCATTTGTACAGTCATAACAATTAGACGAAGTAGAGCCGATATTCTGCTGCGTAGAGAAAGGTCAGCTTTGAGGCGCTAGGAAAAGTCCCCACAGTTGTTTTACGCACTTGATTTTAGAAACACCAGATGCAAAGGAGCACTCGAATTAAAACTTCTACATAAGGTCCTGACTAGAATAAATGGATAAAGACGCCGAGTAAGTCTTCTGTTTAGTTGGGCCTTCACAGTAAAATTCATATATTTAATTACGTGAGTGCCACCACATTTGAATTTACAGCGAAAACGTTTAAGTGCGGACCTGGTGATTTCTGTTTACAGAAATTAAGAAGAACGTTCTTGTGCTACTAGCAGGAACTATCATTTTGGATTTCCAAGGTCCAAGTGCTGCCTGTTTAAGTCTTGCTGAATACAAGGAGAGTGGAAGCGCCACATGAATACTTTTTAATTATTGACCTCGGGTTCACCGTGTATTTTTAATCAAGAGATGGTTTGAAAGCAGCGAAATATGTTCTTTGGGAAGATAGAAGAAGAGTTAACTCCCTGGAATCTCTGAACCTAACCTTCTCATCCTTTTCCAAAAACTTTATTCTATCTTTATTGATAAATAATGATATATAATTACAACCCTTGACTTTGTGTAATGGAATGTGTCACCACAGCGTTTTGGCCAATATGTGATGAATTGGCCTTATTGTTACGTGGAATACTATTTACAAATTATGGCTCCACTAACATATAGTTTGGTTTAACAATGCCGCATCACATAATTGCGGTGCTTGGAGCGATTTACTCTATAACGATAGCTTATTCCATCTAATATGATTTTGAATAAGCACTTCAACGAATGTGCCTTCCACGATTCGGTCAAGTTTATTTATATCAAAGTGAAGTTTAATTCGCTTATCTTCATGAATCAGCCTAGTTTAACAACTGTAAATATTTAATCACAAGAGAGCATTTGAAATACGTGAAATTGGAACATTTTGTATCAAGAGGTGTTTTGGAGGTGGGGGAAGTACCAGAGAATGTCAAACGTCTTATGGAGTACAAATTCTGGGAGTGTTAATTACTTTATATCACCATGAAAGGTGTGAATTGACATATGGTTAGAAAACTTATTTTTATCTTCCGATGCCTGACTTCCTCTTTGATTTTATGTCCAGCATGTCTAATACATGTTGACCAGTAGATTAAATTAACAGAATGCATAGTCTTTAAAAGCATTTCTGCATTCATTCAGTCGTGAACATGCCGATGCGACTAGGAAAGAAGCTTCAAGTGTAACATAACAAACTGAATTTCCTCTATGTCGAATTCAAAGTGTGTTTACATGCACTTATCAACACCATTTCAGAAGTGATAGATTTCAACAGAAAGATGGAATTCAAAGTGATTTTAAAACTGTGCAAGTGTTATCGTGTAAGAGATATTGTGGAGGAGTAGTGAAGCATATAAGGAACTGTCATTCCTTGACAATGGAAGCACACGAAAGTTCCCGCTTTATTTGTGTATTCAAACATTGCCATTTATATGGATAATTCAATTAAATGCCTACCACTTGCTACTTCATTCTTTGTTTCATTCCTGTACTGAGTTAGATAAGTCATAAGCATATCGGGTTCTAAATGCTGAAATCCGCTTACTGGAATTCACATTGAAATAGTAAAATAGGAAGAGAATTGAGCTATTATCGGGTGGTGTAAAGACCCCAAGAAAAATTGAGATTCAACTCAGATACTTGAACTTTGGACTAATGGGACATGAAATAGTGGAATCTGTCGAATGATCAAAATTTGAATAATCTGGACAAACCCAGTATTAAGACTGTGGATTGTCCTGATTTTAGCTATTGCATCTACTTGAATCCTCCAGTTATTGGAAATCGCGTATCTTACATCACTCGTTTTACTGCGCTACGGGTCAAAATATCTCAAATATGTGGAAGATTGAGTCGGGATTTAAATGGAGTTTATTTATAATCACTTTTGTTGTTTCATCAAACTCGATCAGAATTATTACAAATGGTCAAAAACATAATTTGAAATAATTATTTTTCACATTTCAATACACTTTCAATGTAAAGATTAAGGGTGCCCAAGATTACCAAAATTGTTCATGGCATCTACATTTTGAAATTCAATTTAATTCAAGGAATGTTTATGGAGAAAATTCCCATTTCAATTGTAGTGTATTTTATAATGATAATGCCTTTAACTGAATGTTTACTTGGCCTTTTGGTAACTGAACAAGAAGGACACAATTCACTTTTCATGCTAAACAAAAATATTAAGAAATACAGCTTCGAAACCGACTATGCAAATTGTGCTCCATTTGATTTGTATTGAAGTCTTCCCATTCTTACCAATTGTGGCACAGAGAAGTTCACTCTTGTATGCTAATTCACTACCACTCGTATTTTATAAGAGATAGGTTGTAGAGAATCAAATTCGAGATGTATTGGTGAAATTGCAATGAGAAATTCCAAAATTTCAATCAGGGATATTATTTTCTGTAGAGTGCTCAAGAAGTGGGTAGCTAAAGCCACTACTCACGAGTTCAGTTGATAAATATGTCAAAGCTGGTTTTGTTGAATGCAAGCAAGGTGTCAATCTACTCTGGGGATTTATCAATTTGTTGACTACAGAAATAACCTAAGAAGACGTGGTCAATTAAACATATTTTTTTGGTTTACCAAAAGAGTAAAGTGACGACCGAAGACAAATCTATCCAACTTATTGCAACACTGACAATCGTAAGTGCGTCTTTCTCAATTCATCCACTGTACTTTTCTACTGGTGTCAGGGAACGGAATAATCGATCCACGGTCTTCTCTAAGCCATCTGGAAAAACACGTGAGATCACCGCTCCTGCACAGTAACTTGAAGCGTCTGCTGCGATGATTATTCACAATTCTGGATTACAATGAGCCAGAGATATATCCGATTGCAGCATGTATTTCTTGCATTTAATTTCGTTGTCTACTTATATTTACCACGTTGAAATATATTACATCGAAATTTTTAATGTGTTAGACTTTGCTAAATTTTTCCTTAAATGGCTCATTGTCAAGTGCCTTACATTTTTGGGAACACAAGAAATACTAATAACCCAATGAATATGTAATATCGTATGCTATCATTGATACAATTGGACTCACTTATTTTGCATTTTTTTGTTAAAGCGCCAGGTAAAAAAATATATAATGAAATTAAGTTCAATAGATAAAGTTCCTTTTGATATGAAAACAAATCTATAACTGAAAGAAAATGCGAAACCAGTTTTCCATTCGAAGTGCCCACTTCCTCTCTGTGTTATGTAAAGCGTAGAGGAAGAGCTGTCACGTCTTGAAAGAATTGGTATGCTACTACCGGTACCCTACTGTAAATGGACCGCGCCAAATGTGATTGTATGAAAACAGAATGACAGAGTTTCTTAATGTGCCAATTTTCACCAGGTCATAACGCAGCTCTTGAAGATAGTTACCAACCTCTTTCTGTTGCTGAAGATATATTTGCAACTCTCAGCGGTGGCATATGTTTCGCAAAGTTGGATTTACAGAAGGCATGTCTGTCAGTAGTGGCTAAACCAGATTATCGTAAATATCTGATCATCATCGTCTTTATCAATTCGCTAGAGTTCCGTTCGGAGCGAAAACAGACCCTGCTATCCTCAAGTACGTATTAAACTATATGATTAGTGTACTAAAGGACAAGGCTACATTTCTGGACGATGATGGTTGGACAAATGAAGAAGTAACTCAAGAAGCGAATTGAATGTCTGCTTAAACACATTTCCGATTATGGTTTTCATCTTGGACCAGAGAAGTGTAAATTCTTGAAATCCATAAAATATCTAGCTTTCATTTTTTATTCGAAAGGTCCCCATCCTGATCCTGAAAGATTTCGAGCTATTGTGAACGTGTCATCGCCAACCGATGTCCAAACACTCAATTCATTTCTTGGATTCATTAGTTACTTAAGTAGTTTTCTTCCCCCCATACATGAAGTTTATAGGCCATTGAATCGTCTTCTTGAAGAATAAACCACTTAGCACTGGTCTCCTGACTTTCAGGGACCGTTTGAGAGGCTGAAATCCGTGCCGTGATCAGATATGCTTCTGACTCATTATAATTCAGAATTGCTGATATTCATTGCAGCGGATACTTCGAGTTACGGCGTAGGAGCAGTGATCTCACTGCTCTCTCTCTATTACGGTCTCTCAAGGAAGACTTATGCATGTTGTTCGCAGATATAAGCAGAAGTAAAATACGGACGATTTGAGAAAGAAGCCACTAGCCATCGTCAATGTCGTGACAAAGTTACATAAATTTGTCTACGATCGTCACTTTACTCTTCTGAAAGGTCACAAATTATTGTTGTTAATTTTCGGATCCAAGAAATTTATTCCAACGTACTTGGCGGACGTCTTCAGAGCTGGTCAATAATTTTAAGAGGATATGATTTCGAAATCAAATATCAGAAGACTACTGAGTTCAGTCAAGCTGGAAAATTATAACGGTCAATTTCAAATCAGTAAACACCTATGTAAGAGACCGTTAATGTCCGCATATCTCTGGAAAAGGATTTAAGCTGCATTTTGGCGACTATATATGGAGCAATCCTGTCAGGGTGTCGAAAATAAAGCACTCTATAGCGGAAAATTCAGTTATCAAAAGGGCCATCAACTTTTTGAAAACGAAATGGCCATCTTGATCCTTAAAAGAGGACTAGTTAAGTTTATCCTTCGGCGACTTCTGTTTGATGTTTGATAAGGGAGTTGTCATACTGACTGCACTCAAGTAAAGAGTTCTTCAACACTTGTGTTTTACTCGTGATTTCCGAAGTGGTCACTCCTAGACGGTAGGGACTGTGGTCAAACAACGAGAAAAGTCGTCTATGAAATACAGGTCAATAATGCCATTTGGATCAGTCATAGAAACTAGTTGACGCTATCATCATGCCCGTCAAATTTACAGCAAATAATCAGATAAGAATCCGGAAACATTTTCAGATAAACAAATTCGTCGCATTTAGAGGACTCGTTGAAAGCCCGGAAGACTTCAGATGAAGCCAGAAGTTGATGTCGTACGAGGAATGATCAACTTAAAACTAAGGGTGTGTCAAGGAGCAAATGGAAGTGTGCAAATAACGAAATAGTTCTTCCTTGGCAATATAGAAAGTATTGTTCATGTTTTCTTCCCTTTTTTAATTGAAAATAACGTTAAATTTTAGAACTGTTTATTCAAACTGATGAATAAAAATGCACTTTATGCAATTCTTCCCGAGGCAAGTGAATATCTTTAAATGGATATTCTCTTCCCTTTCTACTGCTAATTTTGTGTTAATTATGTTACTATCGCAAACTCGGTTAAACATATTTATATTTGCAGTGATTTTCAAGATTTCACAGTTATTCAAAACGTAAAACCTGCACTATAACTAATACATCTGAAACCAAATTACCGGTTTTGTTCATATTTAATTTATTAAGAAAGCATAGCGTATTCTTGTTTAATAAGGATCAGTAAATTCTAAACATTATATTTAATATTATAATAAATCAGCTGAAGGTTTTGGCTAGTAATATCTTTCATCTATAATTTCCTCTTACATGTAATACACAGCTATAGAGTTTTTTCCCAATTTCTACAGGTTTGTAAATCTTGCTTTTCATCTCCAATCAATTGAGTTTTTAGCAGCATTCATTTAAATGGACTCAAAATATTCCAAGGGCTATTAAATAGTTGGAGTAGAATCTGTGGTAGTTTTCAAGTAAGTTATAGTGTATTACATACCTTTGAGTCTAACGGTATATTAATTAATTTTTTATGAAAAGCAATTTTTAGAAGGTAAAGTAATTGTTATACATATTTATATTCAAATTGTTTGCTGATTATTGTACTATACTTCCTATGGAATGATGTGCAGTAATTAATCATACTTTTCATAGTTTTTACGGTAGGCAAACATCCCTTCTCCCTTGCTGTTTAGGTTGCATATAATCTGTAATGACGTGAAAGATCTATCGGGGCCACATCGATCGAATAGATGGAATATGTCAAGTCACTCTTGTCGTCAGATCAGTTCGGAGGTAGCAGACTAGCCACATCAGTTTATTAATAAGTAAATTAGGTTTATATACAAAACATTTCTTCGTTGGACGTCAGTCATGTCTTGTTGTCGGTGTCTCGGCATGATGATCGAAATCTACTTAGGTATCTATGTGCAAACAAGCAAACACACATCGGGACCGCCTGTGGAGATCATGTCGTCAGTCAATCATTTCTAATCGCTAGGTGATGATAGACCTCTACTGGCTATAGCATGATCTCACGAGTGCTCTTATGAATGGGCCGCTTATCCGATATCATCCCCTTTGCATAATTAACTTCAGATACATCAAATGGAATGATAGATTTCCAATAATTTGCTAGAGTTATAAGGAAAAATAATTCTGTCCCAAGTATCAGCTAGAGCCTCAGTGGATATCTTTCAGCCATCATGATATGCCATTTCTGGAATCGTTAGCTAGATCTTTATAAATCACGAAAACACTACGATAGGAAAAAGATCTTACTATAATAATCTGTTGTTTAATCTCTCTGATGACATACATCTGTGGTTCCATTTTCATGGTATAGTAGTAAAGCCAAATAGAAAAACAAGTAATTAATAATTTTGCTGCTTATCATTTTCGTGGAACATTTGAACACATAATAAAAATGATGCATTCTGGGCAATTGTTACCAGGATCATGTGTTTTCATCATTGTCTTTTTAAATTAAGATATGTTATGAATTAACTTGTCGGTGAAAAATAAAAAAAATCTTGAATTTTGCAAAATAAGGAAGAATTATTAATGATCATTATATTATATTTCGGTACCAACTAAATCTTTTGATAAAAAAATGAATTATGAAATTAATCTTTATAAAATTATTTGTAAATTCACTCACGCAAAGATTAGTATTAAAAAATGTCTAACGTAAAATCTCTAATTTTGACGAAGGATTTTACATTGGAAAGATTTACTTTATTTGGCTTAATTGCGTTTAAATATCAATCAAGCTCAATTAATGAAATGTAAATCAAAATCGTTTGAATAAAATCTCATCCCATGTAATAAAAAGGTGAACAAAAGTCATAAGGTCTTTTATTTGTAATGGTGCATTCACTTGGTAGACAACAAGCCGAGAATCAATACGAAGGAAAGGCCACAGCTTCCAATGAGGGACCTGTGCCAATTCTTCAGATAGCAGCAATTCTAAAACTGTTATTGACAGTCGTTAACCTTCACTCGGCACCAATAAATAAAAATGGTAAATATAAAAGAATATAATCGGTTTGAAATCATTAAAAATTTTTGATTTTAAACTTAAAATATTAGGCTATTAAGATTGCTATCATCATTAGTATAATATACTTAGACATAATGTTGCCAAAATTAGTTTTACTTTTACATTCAGTGGTAAATTTTCTAACATATGTTTACAAATTTACAGGAATACTTAAATGTTCCGATTTAACTTTATTTTACCCAGTTTGCCATAATTAATTTAAGAGTCAAATCTTACCAAATGGAACTGAAGTTGGATCTATAGTTATTGATTGCTGTTTATTACTTGGGCAGCAATATTCACATAAATGGAATATTTTTATACAGAAAAGAAATTAAAGTAGCAATCTAACATGTTTATTAGTTTTATTATTAGCTATTAACAATTTTGCATAAATGTTAAAATAAACTAAAATTGTGGGTCGTTACTAGATCTAATTTGATGAAATAGAAAGCTTTCCTTGATCTTGTGCATATTATTCAAATCGGGAAATTATGGTTATCTTAGAGGTATCTAAGACTATAACGAAGGCGCATTCAGTTAGATATTTTGTGAAATTGAAAAATATCATTTATTTTCTCTATCGAAGGTTACAGAAACAAAATTAATGGCTGTTTTTTAATGCAGTTAGTCGCAAAAGAAAAAATAGATGATACTCCCTGTGCCATGCTCTAAAAATAAAAGTCATCAGTAAATTGGATTTCTCTTAATTTTCTTACTAATTCCACAGTGTAAACAACAATTTCGTGTTGAGTAAAAATAATGTGAGTAGCATGAAGTTAGGAAGGAAATTAGTTTAAAGTTAGAAAGATTATTTGTCTTCTTTAATATATCATTTTAAATCAGAAATGCTTAGGAAAAACATATATTTAAATTATGAAATACGACTTTTTTAGCATCCGAATTCAGTTTTTTTCTAATATGAATCAATATCTGTGTTTATTGATTTCTTAAAATCTAGTATTAAAAGAAGATCATGATCTTCCAAAATTTTCATCTCATTTCTGATTACCTCTCAACTGAAAATTATTATTAGTTTATTTATTCTTATATTAACAACTACTTCATTTCTTTCTTTTTGTATCGTGGTTTCGGGGTTTGACACCAACATTCGTAAAGGATAATTACGCCTTTTACTCTCCTGAAACCCAAGAGTTCAAGTGAAAATACACTTCAAATATGATCGCAAATTATTGCATTCCGATGAATTATTATTAAATTGCATTAGCATGACTTATTGCAGAATTAAACAAATTGGTCAACAAGCTCGCAATGATATGGAAATTATCGTGTTTGTGAATCTGGGGATTAAATGGTGGAGAATAAGCAATAAATATTGTAAAAGTAAACTCCACCTCCAATGGGAATATAGAAAGCACAATGCTTCGGAATGAAGTACGACTCAAGATGCCTTAACTTCATGTAATGTAGATCCGTGGTCTTTTCCTCCATTTTATGCCGTGCAGAATGATTGCTTTTTCTCATATTTCCCATAGTCAAAACTTTAAAATGTATTTTGTAGTAGCCCAGGTAGTAATATTAACAATAATTGTGTGTAGATTAAACATATTATTGAAGTAGGTAGATACCGGGCCAGGAGTTTTAAAACATCCAGATTCCTATTGCTTGACTTTTATAGTACGTACAAAATGAATCCACTACACTTACAGATTTTGCTAATTTGATTGCCCGGTACAAAGGAAATCTAAAAAAGAAATATCACTAGAGTACCAGAGCTCACTAGATGTCACTCTCGGTGAGCCCTAATGGTTTAAACTACTTTATGGAGAGGGTGAAGTAAATTTCATGACTTACGCTTAGACGAATTATTAGTCACACATGTGAGAAAGAGGAATCTACTTGAAATCACATGATGAGCTAGATTCAGGACAACATAAATTCTGTCCGGCAAATTACGATCATGAATATAGTCGTTTTAAGAATATTGTTTGCCAAAATAAATATAAATTTTCCATCGTTCTAAATGGTTTATGGGATAATACTACTCCTCTGTTACTTTTTGGTTAAAAGGTACTTTATTTGATTATTTTATCATTTACCTTACATTCATCATTAATTCAAGGTTCATTTGGCAATGTGCTCATCTATAAGTTGAATCGATTTATACGTGCGTTATTTTGCCATCTCGGATTCCTTTTCATAGTAATAACTTTCTTGACTACCGTATTTCCAAGCTTTTACTTCGATTATTCAGTTCTTTATTCCTTTCTGTGGTATCCAGATCCTCAGTTTCTGGTTATTAAAAAGTAAAAATCCTTTGACACTCGGTGATTTCGGCATGACTGCGTTCCTTCCATTTTCAAGTATGTATCGTCTGTCTGTCTAAACAACTGTGACCGACATAACATACTAAGAGATGATTTAGTCAAGACGTTTATTTCTGGAATTTCCTGTACTTTTTGTACGTAATATCAGACGTGTTAAACTTTCAGTTCAATAATCTAAAGCTGAAAGTTAAAATCTTAACTGGTAAAATTCAAAATACAGTATATTTAGTCAAGAGGACTGAGCAAAATTAGAACACTTGCTGCCGTGAGCGTGATTAATTCCAGTTATAATATTGTTCAAATCATATCTTTTATTTTGATATATAGAAAATTTGATGTTTTCCCTCAAAGACCGAGAAAACAAAAGTGAGAGGTTCAACATATTTATTGTTGTACGTAATTGAAAAATAGCATGCAAGGCACATTTAATTAGTCACTGTTATATAAATATTTAGCCAGAGCAGAAAATTAAGTTTTCAACACACAATATCTATCACAAATAATAATCAGAACTGTACATCATCGTCCCAATAACTTAATCATGTAGTCAATATGCCAACAGTAATGAGATTTGATGATAAGGATATTTTCAGCATATACATGTGCATAGAATAGGCTACTTATATCTAAGGAGTAGAAATCATGCTTCCCATTAGTTCCTGCCACCGAGGGTATTGATTTCTCGGATTAGTTTGCTTGTATAGTCAATATTGCTGGCAATTATATCCGAACGGGCTCTGAGGCTGATCTAAACAAAATGAACCAGAATTAATTTTATGATATACTTTCGAAAAATTACCTTTATTATATTAATTAAATTATTGATTATTAAAAACAAAGTATTTTTTTTAACATTACGAGAATGAAGTCAAAATAGATATCTTCACAAAAATCCTTTACTAAACTTGTTATTAGTAATTTTTTTCCTTCTATTGTAACTTCATCTCTGCTGTGTTAAAGCAGTAAGCTACTAAATATCACGCAAGATCATTTTGACTTCTCAACCATTGGGAGAACAAACGAACTGAACCCGCTCGACCAGGCGTCCTTGACTAAAAAACTGGTCAATAAACACCGTACATCATATACAATCATCTGCTGCAATTCAGTGGACAAATCATGAAATTTGAATTTAGGAACGTAAACTCCCTACTTATTAAATATTGTACAACCCGAATCTAAAAATTAAATGAAGTAAGACTTTTTGATACCTTGATGTTAATCTCAAAATCTTTCTAACCCTCTTCGCTCTATTCTTTATTGGACTTTCTCTTAATCTATTTCCATTATAATACTTTGTATTTCTGTGGGTAATTTTTATAAGTGCTTCATAACTGATAGGAATAGAGTATTTGAAATTATAATATCTAATCACTTGTCAATATACCTCTCTATTTTAATTTCATCCCTTATTTTCTTAAGTATAATAAAAACAAGTAAATACATTTAAAAATGCCCGTTTTAGACAAGTCACCCCCGATCAAAACACTTCTTCGTTTCCATGGCACTTGTAAACTAATTTTGAAATTACATTATACTGAATTCAGATTTATATGTATTAATTTGGGGAGGTAGATAAATTATATTTGCATTTTCTTGGAATAAATTAGCTTCATAGTGTATTTATTTGGTGCTTGATATTTAAAGCTGTAAATTGAGGGCGAAATCTAACCATTTTTTGTGGTTAAATACATTAATTTTAATAAAGATAGTTAAAAACTACATTGAATGAATAAATAAATGGACAATGTCCACTTCATTCACCATAATTAAATTTTAAATTATAATTACTGAATGATTTTTTTTCCTGTAGCTAAGAGATATTTTAATCATACATAGATAATAGAATTTAAGCGATGATTTATTGACTTCGAGTTAAAAAACAATCACATGCTAAATCTGACTTTAATAAATGCTAAGGTTACTAAGATAAATGGCTGCCTAGCATGTGCCCTCCTAAAAAATGCTTGAACTTTGTTGACAAATTTCAGATGTTAATATTCTGTCATAATCTAGGTGATAAATTCTAAAAAACTATTTCCAGACTTACTAGTTTTTCTGCAAGTGTTGCAATCAGGGTATCAATTCTAGTCGGATCAAAAGTTCTAGCCACAGGTACAGCGTATACTTGATTTGACTTTGGAGCGTGAAAAGTCTTGAAGCCTTGAGACAGTGGAGGAGATCTACGTGGTGACAAGGCCTCATGTAGAGGACTCAACGATCCCAGACTATATCTGTTCTTATCAGATGATCTTGGACTTAGCGATCCATCACAGCCCTTTCTTGGAGTTTCTGGCGTTTGTAAAGCAGAACTTTTAAGTGGTGCCTCCAATTTCGGTGAGAGTTGGGTTGGCATACGTAGATTTTCTGGTGATATGTTCATTTCAGCTTCTTTTATAAAGCTAAAATAAGGATTGCAAAGTGTGCATTACAGAATGCATGTTGTTGTGCCGAATTAGCAACAATTATGCAGGAGTACTGATGACTCGGCGCAATCATGGTAAGCAACTCAGTTTTTAACGGTTTATGAATGGCTATTTTACACGTATAACACCAATTCTTTAAAGGATTAGTGATGTTAGCATAAGGAATTAGAAAATGACCTTTGAATGATTAGATTAGATTATTATTAGACTTTGGTTAGTTGCATGATAAACTTACTCAGGCTGTGAATAGACACGTCTACCCATACACTTATTCTTCTTTTTTATGCTGAAGTAATTAAAATGAAATTGGTCAACTGCATATAGGGCATTAAATTAAACCAAATTACTTTCCTTTCATGATTGTAATCAAGAATATCGCTAGTTTTAAAAGTCCACGAGTAAGGACGTGTATGTCAAGGTAAATTCACATGAAAAAGTTCGCACAAAAGATTAAAATCAAGAAACTTCAACAAATCGAGATAAATTTGTCAGTTTTAGGAGGCCAAGTTTTTGAAAAGAAGGGAAATGGATTTCAAATTTCACAGTTTCAGCCATGAGCATCATCAGAATTCCAGAAATCAGTACCATAGGATCGGCAAATAATCCAAACCCAAATCATTCATTTTTAATAAAATTTCTTGCAATACACATTTAATCTATTTTCATTATCGTATTTCGGATGCTTAAACATTATTTTTTAAAATAAGTAAATTTGAAAAAATTTATAAATACTCAGGATTGACACTTACTAAGGTGAGACCGCGAATCTCGGTAATCGTTTAATAGGTGGCATTTCAACTCCAACGGGGCCATTTATTTGATTCCGTGTCATAACTCTCCTTCTATGATTCCTAACTATTTGCGGAAATGAGAACGGTAACGCTAGAGTAGCCGTCTTATATGCCCTCTTTAGGCAACAGCTTTAAACGCCACACCCCATTGGTTTGTAATGACTAGCCAATTGCATGTGTCGCCATAGAAATTAGATGCGGTATTGAACCTCTCGGTGTCGCTGTTATCGGGGCGTAACACAAGATGATTCAGAATCCCTTCTTCCGATAACACGGAATTTGAAAGATAATTTACAGACTAAAAGTATGGTTGCTTAAGTTAAATTGTTATATAACAGTAACGCATTGGTTGTTAATATATTTATTAACTCATAACTGTGTACAAAATATGAACAGATTACAGTGGTGCACTTATTATTAGATTTCCTGTCCAGCAATCACTCACACAATGTGGCTTAACAGACATTCTAAGTTCCAAAAACACTGAAATTTAAAAGTACGCATACATAGATCTACATACATAGATCTGATAGGTAAAAAACTTCCGGCCAATATCAAATACAAGGTTTCGACTGTTAAGAAGAGAAATTATCAAAATATCAATCTAAGCAACCCTAAACTTTACTAATAACGACTTACTCAGAAATCTATATACCCATTTCTGAAGTTTGGTTTTTGGACCATCAGTATATGACAAACTGATCCATAAAGTAAAGCTTGATTAGGCAGAATTAAGATGTGTCAATCCCCGTTGGCTACCCTGAATCTATTAACTAATTCCGCTTGATCCCCCTCCCCTTCCTTTCTCCTTACTATACTGTTGTCGTAATAAGAAATATTAACATTTATTTTTTAAATTTCATGAATCTAAATTCTCACTCCCTTATTTAACAGTTGAACTGTGATCTCTATAACGTATTGTTATTGAGAAAACAACAATATTTTGCATTGGTGGCGTGTTAGTCAATATTGTCTTAATATCATTCGATGTACATTCAACATCGGGATTAATCAACACACCAACTGATATAAATGAAAAACATAGATGACTGAGAGTAAATTTTTCGATCAGAGGGATTGATTACGTCCTTCTGGACGTCCTTTCATGGGATTAGAGACAACTTCAACTCAATTAAAACACGTAAAGGCGTTCTATTAATTGAATTCAGAAATTTTTCTTTAATTTCGATCTTATTGATATTGCAATCGACTAAGCAATCACTGACATCCCAATACTTTCTTTATATTCATAATACATAGGCTTTTTTATTCCATTAGTGCTCAGGTTATTAAACTCAAATATGAGATATAAGGGCAACAAAAATCGGTGTTGAAACATATGAGAAATGATTGCTGTTACACACTTACTTTATTGCTAAATGAATCAAAATAGGGGTAAGTGTCACATCAGTGATATAACTCATAAAGTAGAGTTTATGTAGGCTGTTAATTGTAAATCACACTTCTGGAACTGGGGGGTCTTGAAGGCATGCCAGTTGTCATCATCTCTAGACTTAATTATATTACTAGTGTCAAAATAGTTATATTTGATGCATTTCAATACTTCGGCATACTTCTAGAACCATAGGCATTAGTAAATAAACACAAAATTGTAGAGGAAGCACCAGCAAAATCAGATAAGGTTATTCGACACTGATAATTTGAGATTATTTTACATCGAGATTTTCAGTAGATTTGTGTGCTTGAGAGGGCGACGACCCATCTTTGGCGACGCTCTCTGCTGTTATCTGTTATCAAGAAACTGCATAGTATCATTATAAATGAAAATAGAATTAAGCACTCTGATCTTTTATGAATATATCATAAGGAAAACTGACATGCTCAGGGACTGTCATGGATAATAAATCATGAAATCATGTCAAATTCAAGATCCCTGTTATACAAACTGGTGCAAAAATTTTTAAAAAATTTTTATAGCCAAAATTTCGATTTCCTGTTCTTCTTCTTAGTTATTCAAGTTGGTGATTAAATTTAATTTTATTGATTTAATTTCTGATGCTCTTACGATGTTCAAATTTTATAATAATTCTTATATGTAACTCGGATTGAAATCTACGTAAACCGAAGTTCATAAATAGCTCATCCTTATCTATCTACTATTACATCATATTGTAAACTTGTACTATCTCTGTACTTGGGAACAAGATGACACCACTATTTGCTTACAAAAAATTAACTCGTAATTATGTTTTTTTGTTTTGTCAGGTTAAAATTTTTGTCAGTTCATTTGTATTCAGTTTTATTCGTAATTATTAATAGCCAAAATTCATTCAAGTGGACCTTGTTCTTTATTCTTCTTGACCAATCAGATTATGCTTGTTAAAAGTTGCTGATATTTTAGCAGCGATTGTGAAGTAATGCCTTCGTTCGATTCAGATTCACATGTTTTTGTCTCTTTACTTTCACCACCCTTGTCCAGCCAATTAAACGAATGCTATCCAAAAGAAGAGGGAAGTGTACAGGTACCTACCAATGCAGGGTAGTAAGCGACTAATGCAGTTGACCTCAATTAGTGTTGAACAATTTCCCGCGAATATTTATGTATCTCGAATATCTATGAATCAAGAGGTGCCTATTTTCAGACTGTTTGTCCTTAAGGATATTCGTTTATGGCGGAAGTTCGCCTAGGCATCAATATTTAAATTTCATTAAGATGTATTCTGCCATTTGGGCATAGAATTTGATATCAAGAACGATATTTTATTTTACATTTTTTTAAGTATTTACTACATTTATTTGAATATAAACCAAAAAATCTCTCGCTTTGTTTAAATAGGATAATAAATGTCGGATATACAAATGTTTTTTCTCAAGATTCGGCATTAAGTGATGTAATATATGAACTTAGTAATGAATTCAGATTTTTAGAACGGATAGGATACAGTTTATATCTTTATTTTATCTGTTCCTAATATGTATGAAAAATTAAAAACATCACGATATTTCTAAAATCCCCATAAATTTTTCATCATCCACTTCAGGTATTGTGTTACGGGCCATCTTTTGTATAAAATTATTGTGACAGAAACTAATATATTTTATTTTCATATTATTAAATTTCCTTCTTCCTGTTCATTATTTGAATTGTTGCTTTTCATTGTTGCCACTTATAATAATAAAGTTTACGAAAACGGCATACTTTCAGTGACTTTCTAACTTACCTCTAATTTTAACTATTTTCTTCTCGGTTCCGCTAAAAACAATGTCTAACTCCCACTCATAGAGTTAGAATAGCTTTACTCTATGATACCCGACAATCAGCAAATATCGTCTTCTTTTTCTGTTTTCTTAGTGAAATTACTTTATCACAATGTAGGCCTCTGCTATAACGTAACCAACTAGGAGTTCGGATAGTAATCTAGCAGAGCCAACAATCTAGAAAACTCGGTAATATAGCAACTTAACACAGAAGCTAATAACCTACGGCAGATAAAAAGGCACGTTATAGTCAACACGCGTGTATTAACGAAACTCACTCTCAATCGGTGTCGGCTTAAATAAATACGAATAATGATCAAGTGTCAAGTGTATCGGTGGGGGAAATAAAGAAAGAAAATACATTTTTGTTCATAGAAGAAATATTGGGAACGGGGGAAAATAATTATCATTTCTTCTAACAGCCTCCCTCCCATCTTATGATACATGCGAGCTTGGAATGGCAAAAGCTATGCCAGTTTTCTCTATGTTGTTCTTATAATTCCCAAGTTGGAACCCTCTCAAACATCTTCATCAAACCTTTACTCATACTTTTAAATACAATGTGTCAAACCCATCAAATCCTTATAGTTTAAGCGAAATACGCATTCTACTCCTTTTGTAACAGAAATACGCATTACACCTTGGTTTCTCATGCATTTTAAGGAGTTATGCGTCGAGTTACTCACGCCAAAGCTACTTAGAGAAAGATTTTCCCATGGTTTAAAGGATAACATCTGTCTGCTCTCTCTCTCTTTACAACATTAATTTGTCTATACAATTGCTAATTCGCATAGAAAAATGAAACAATAGTGAATTACTCTCTTGTATACAGCTACATTTGTATCGCGCTTCGTTTGGATTTGAACTCACTCTCATGCTAACAAAGTGAAACTAGAAATAGGGAATTCTTTGTCTTCAATTGAACAACTTTTCCTTTCAACCACTGCTTAAGACGTCTCTGGCTAACAGAGACCCCTGTTGAAATAACTATCGTATCTGTTATCATGTCTCTGTAATTCAATATTTAGCATTTGGAAATGAGACATCGGAAATACTTTTCTGGTCATTATTGAATAAAAACTGTAGTCATTAAGAAAAAAACTATTTATATGAAATATTTACCTCACTGGCCATAAATCCAAATATTAAAAAATAGCATCTTATATATAATTTATTTACAAATCAGTTTCAAAATGTTGTAATGCTTACAACGCACTGAGAAATTAGTGACAACTCTTATCTTATCCGCATCAAGGGGTCTCAGATTTAGGAAATTGAACTTCCACGTAAAACACCAGTGGTTAGCGGCCTATTAAACGTCTGTAAAACTTCATCATACTTAAATTCTAAATATTAGAATAGCATGAGATTAAAATATGTTAAAGAGAATCCAGACGTCGCTTTCTTCTGCTTTCAAACAAATTTGAACTGGCTTATGAATTGCATGGTTAAAAAAGGCAATTCCGATTGCAGATAGCATTAACGAAAAACAAATAACAAGAGAAATTTGCCACGTAGCATTTTTCCGCATTAAAACGCGACTGAATCTGAAGTTCTTTCATTACGTATGCTTTTAAGATCATAGAAATATAAATAAATAATTACTATTCTCTGTAAAACAGTGCAACATCAACAGATGTATGCCTTGTTTCTAGCTTTTTATGTAAACTGAGCACAGTTTAAGAAACGATATAATCTAACAAATTTCAGCAGAGATCATGAAATTTTAGCATAGACATTAATTAGCAGTGACAGAATGAAAATAGAACTTGATTGGATCTGACGAGGTCTGCAATAAAATCATATAAGCTCTTATCATTCTGCCGTTACCTTTGCAAGTGAAATTGTGTTAGCTTGAATTAATGTCAGAGCATTCTTCTAATTATATGTTTCCGGATGTGAGTCTGCTTATCACCCGCAAACAGACAAAACTGCTCTATGAAAAGGAAACAAAATAGGGAGAAAGAGTGCAACTGAAGAATGCTTCTATTAATGTTATCTTCAAAATAAAATAGTCAACAGATGAAAAGGAAAAGTAATCTAACTGAAGAGAATTAATATCAAATAAATAAAATGACAAGAAGTGTTACAGTTCCCCCCCTTCAGGTAACTAGTAGTTGACGGCGATCTATCCCCTATTTCAGTTCGTTGCATTACTAAAATGTTTAAATAAACTGATTTATTATTATTAGAGTGACAGTACAGCCGTCTAAATTAATCATCTGGCCAATGAGCTCCGGAAGATCCGAAATTAATTCAATCAAGAAACCAGGGGAAATTAATGGTAGCTAAACATTGGAATGCCAGAAAATAGGCAATGAACAATACTCAAAAACTCAAAAGTTTAAAACTGAATCCAACGGTTAAATTTTTGTGAGGACTCTTCTGATGAACTAACTTTATTATCTGGCCCTTCCCAATTCCCTTCCTATAGCAAATATTGAATTATTATACTGTTCCTTATATTCTGATGCTTGCCCTAGTTATTAAAACCTCTGAAATAACTAGGCCTGCACTTAGTGCAGTCAAGTGCACGTTTCGAAATTGGATAGATAGGACCAGAAATAAAAATTTATATTTCTTATTTAGCTTGAATTTCTTTGTTTTAATTAAGACTTAATAAAGCCCCTGAAAAAAAGGTTAGATAATAGCTTTTGTAATGACCACCTCCGGAAGCAGATTAAAGGATTAATTTGAAGAGTCTGAATTTCTTCTCGAAATATGTAAGTGAACGCTCTCTGGCTAACTAACGCACAACTGGTCGCAGCGAAGTAGAGCAAAGCAACTCACTAAAGGCCATCTATGGTACAAATTTGCAAGCCACGCCCTACCTACTGCTTCATCAACTATTGCTCACAATTTTTTTGCTTTCTCTTTACCTATTTTCAGTTATCGTTACTGTAACTTAAGGAAATTTTAAAATAATCGTACTCGGCTGTATTTGTACTTCCTAGTCTCCTACACTGCCTTCATAGTTTGAGAAGGTTGAGAGCGTTTCATCGTGTGCATTAGATTTTATTTTTCAAGAAGGAAGATATGTATTCGTTTGCATATTCCCAGTTTTACATTTAAAAATTCATTTGACGGCAAAAGAAAGAACCGATCAAATTCTACACACATGGCATAGGACAGCAATATTTTCAGCTTGTTCAAATCGAGCTGACTCAGTCGCCTAAGTCACTTCAGTTCATAACTGCTTCATCTTCAAATATAACTATTCTTGTATGGTTGAAGGATTGAGCGTTTAAAGAATACATGTTGGTATCATTGTCACCATAAGTTACGTAAATGACCAGCTCAGAAAATTATTTTGAGGCCACTGTAAAGTTATCAAATCATTCGAACAAGTTCATTAACAATGAACGCATTTGACAAATAATTTAAAAATTCCTCAAGTAAGTCAATAAAAACTTTGCATTTCAATTTAATTTTTTAACTGTCATGAAACAACACTGTATAATAAAAAAGAATTAAAACACAATTTTCTAAATTCTTCTCTTTTTTCTGGAACGCCAGTTATTTAATTTAAATGGATTTGTTCGTATGCGTTTTAGAACTTTTTCATTAATCTCGTACACAAATAAGACTGATTTTCTATTAAGAATAAGTATATTAAAGGAATTTTATTGGGCTGTCAATTTTGGTCAAAATTCGTAAATGGAGCATTCGCAAAGCAGTGAGTATTTACGATGACGGTAATAAAGTATTCAAAATAATGTAAAATACTTAATATTTTTTATAACTTTCTTAAAAGACTTGATAGCATTTGTCGGTAATAATGCCTTACCAGAGGTGATTTCCTCTCATTGTTAATCTGAACATATTGTGCCATCGGAAATCATAAAATGAGACCCTCTTTCAAGAGAAATTACACAGCTGGTAGTAAAACTGAAGTCAGTTGTTTCGTAAAAAGTTCTAGAATATATCGAAGGGAGATACACATTTCCGTAGTTTTCATTTAAAAGAAGAGACGACTGAAAAGCCGAACAGATCAATAGTAATTAACATTTTTTATGTTTATTCTGGTACCAAGGTGTTATATCATGAAATTGAAACATTAAAACATTGATGCTTAATGCAGTGAACACTGAGTATCCAACATCCCATCTAGTTGTGATAAGGTTCTAGCATTATCTTTACTTTTGCTGATCCGCCTCCCTCTCCAAAATTGTTAATAAGAGAAATATTCCATTTCTGATGATAAAAGTGAAAATTTTGGTTTGCCAATCGGTAAAATCGAGAACTGGAGCGTAAATAACATAACGGATAAAATCTTAATAGAGTTAAAGGTTTTAAAAGCACCCCATTGAAGTATGTAGCTAAGATTGTCTTCGAATCCTATGATCCAACCTCGAAGGTTCGGACATGTTGGTAAAGCGATTTTAATTCAAGAAATAATTTTGCTATATTCATTTTGCTGATTTCATGAAATGGCTAGTACTATGAAAATCCGCATATAAACGAAATTAGAAATATCCATATTCATATACAGATATTAGGTAAATCATTTTAATTTTGAATTTCTAAATTAATTCTATACCACTGGATACTACAGTGTTATATGCTGAGGCTTTTCCCATGCATGACCTTTTCATCTCATACACTCATTAATTGCAATACGTTGAAGGATAACCCTCTGTGCACTTTCCAGAATTACCTTTTATTCGCATTCTCCACGATAATACCTCAGTTTTTCCGCCCACGAAGTTGGAGCAACCTCATTTATGTCCCTATGACGCATGACCCCTATCTGCCATGTCTACGCGTCCATCGATTTCCCCTCTTTTCTATAACCGCCTCGCTTCACATAAAAAGCACATCTGCGCTCATGCTCTGGCGTGGCCTTACCCAAGTGACCCAGATAAAGCTACCCTTGTTTTTCCAGACAACACACACTAGTCAGTGTGGACTCCTACACGTCCTGTTCATCTCCTCTCTTCCCCAGCATGCTGCTCTCCCTCTTTCTCTCCCTCTCTCTGTTACGCATTGCGGCTTCCTTGAATACATGTTTGGTCTACTCAACCCTTGGTGTTCTGCTTCACAATTGTTGTTAGCTCTTACTCAAACAGCTATGAACTGGTTGTCGTAATTTGTTAGCTGCAAGCCGTTGGTTGTTATCTAACCCCAACAACGTGTGTTTATTGTTTATAAATTGCGAAATGCTCCAAAATACAGTGTACCAAAATTTGTAAATTTGTTTAAAATATGATAAAACGACACGTTTCGATAAGTGGATTCATGTATATGTTGTTCGTAACCGCAGTATTAAAATTCATACTTATTAATCTCATTGGACAGTGATTGATATATTTAATATGGGTATAGAATAATTAATATATTTAATCATTAATAGCCATCTAAACCTGGTGAACAGTAGAATAATCCTATGAGGATGAAAAGAAGGAGATGCCCAATGTAAGCATATGAACAGAGTATCTTACTTCAATGGAACTTTGTCTTATCAGGTTGTCCACTTTTACGTGCTAGCACTCTAAAGGTCGTGTTTCAGGACACAAGTGCCGCCACTTCCTCATTTTGATAACCATTGAAAATGACTTTCACGAGAGTGATATCCAATTAGTGGAGCCGATGACATGCTATCGCTTTTTTTAAATTTTGGCACCGTATCAAAAGTTATAGCGTTAATTGATGCTGAAGCTTTGTAATAAAATAGTAGCCTGAATATATGTATTATTTATTTAAATCTAAAACTGCTATTAATTTCGGGTATAACTTTTCTTAGGTTCTGTTGACGCGGAACCTATATCCTCACTAAATGTCTGCTAGCATTTCACTTAATAGCAAATATCATTGCATCTTCGTCTTTCCTACCCTTTTCTCTTAGTTGTGTTAGATTTTAAAGTTTAAATGACATTATAAAATACACTTTGATTTGAATCCAATTTTAAACTAGATTTCATGAGGTTTAATGTACTTTAAATATTTACACTGTGAATTACTCATGCTAGCGCTATTCATCGTGAGAAATTCACATAGTTTGAAAATTCTTCTGTTTGGAATCGGTTAGATCTAGAAATCAAATGTCATCACAAGTTTTGAAATTAAACAGGTGTGTAAATAAACTATCGATTTTCTGGATTTGATATTGACACGGATCCTGCGTATTAGGTGTTACCGTGGCTTTGAGATATATTATAAATTGGTTAGCATGTATCTAACGCGTCAGCAAACTTTACAAACGCCACAACTGCCAAAATGTAATATGGAAAACTGAAGGCTGCATCTCGACTTTAAACTTCCTAGATACTTTGGTCTTCGGAATCCGAGCGCATATTTTTTGCAATGCTCAAACCCCACTTTTACGAATATAATCAAATACATAACCCACTTTCAACTGAGCGTTTGAATGGGTTCTTCATAAACTATGGATTTTGATCACGAGTTTCATCATTTAAAGTGTACCTCCGTAGCTTTCACTAACACGAAGCAGTCCATCATTGGGTTGTAATGCTTTAGCGGTTCCATTATGATGAGAAAAAGCGATTTTCTAGCTTTAATATTATTAAAAATTTTCTGACAAGCAATAGCTAGATGATACCATATCAATTAGAGATGCACCTGTTCTTTAAAATCACAGCGATAAGGTCCAGTAATGCTCGATTTAAATGTAAAGATTTATTCCTTTCTGCACCCACTTTAGACATTCTGCCACCCCTAATTCCACCATCTTTCCATTACAGTTACAAGGATACTAAACTCACCTAATAAATATCGATTTCCTAGTAAATAACTTGGTAAAATGAAATGGCACCACGGGAGGAACACTAATGCAGCTAATATGAACCCACTGAAGCATTAATGATGCAGCACGTTGCTTGAAACTAATTCCTTATTCTATCAACACACAGGACAGCCTCGTATTCCTTCATATAACTGTCTTTTTACCATTCTAAGTAGTAGAGTGCCAATTCGCATATTTAGCCGAAATTTCCGCATCCATTTCGAATCTAATCAGCTCAAGTAAACCCAATAACTCAATAAGGAAAAATGGTTTTTCGATGGGAAGTTCACATTCTGCTAGTGTTTCAACCAAGTCAGTTGATTAAAACCCCGATTTCGGACTTAGGAAATTCTCGAGTTAGTTTTCCTACTGAAGCCTACGACTTGACATAATCTTCTACATGAAATCTAGTTGTGATGTTTATTGCTCCAGATACGTTACAAGTGCCATCACTGAAATGGCACACTCAGACTAAATATCTCTCACTCGTGCAGGTTCGAATCACGCTGCCGAAAAACTCAGTCGTTGGAGAATGATCTCTTCGACCCTTCGATAAGTGTACTAGTTAATTAAAAACCAATCTAAGTTGTTGCAATTCTTCCTAACAGTATCAATGTGAAAATCCTTCCTTCAATTGTCAGTGCATTTTCGAGTGTCAGAGTGCTCATTCTACAGATCTAATTAGCTCAGGCACAATAACTCTTATGATACTCACGAAGGAACAGAAACGATTTATGTTCTGGTTTCATATGTATATATTTGAGTGAAATAATATAACGCAGTTAATATACCAGGAAGAAAACCAGTAGGTGATATTAACCCCACACCAAGGAAGAAGTGTGCAAGCATAATGAAACAATATGGCTTTGGGTCAGTTGTCACAAGGGAATTTAAATAGACGAAAAACACTGGGCGCGCCTTGGAATGAGAAAAACCAGAACAAAGGAGAAGGAAATTTTTGTTTTCAGCCGGCGTGAAGCGAGAAGAACAAGTGAGAAATGCAAGATAATGGGGAAAAGGTGGTGGAAAAATATGATGGTGATGAACGTGTCACAGAGATATGATGTCCTTTGCAGATGTGATTAGTCAACCCATGTAACGAAGGAATTCAGATATTACCCTAAAAGAAAAAAGATTATCCTAAGGAAAATTGTTCCCCTTTTTAGAGATATTATCTCCAAATGAATGGGTTTGCATTTCAATACTTCGAACAAATCTTAAGACTTTACAACTGATTCCAATCACCAAATAGAAGATGGCGTCCTCGATTATCCAATGACTCCCTTATTGTCTGATTTCAAGTAGTCCGCTATAGTGAACTAATTGGCTGACTTAAATCTAGCTCGACAAACAATTAATGTCAACTACCGAAGTAGTCCACGAATAAACGTATTCAGTCATCTTCGTAGCTTTTAACTTTGCGCAAATTGGCGCCTGTAATCTAGTGGCCTTAAGATCAGCAGTTTCATACTGTGGATATTCCAATTAGGAGTACGAAGTACTAAACGCAATTCGCAGCAACATGTGTACTTTATAATAGAGTAAATGGTTCAATTATAAAAATAATAGTAAATACAAGTAACTCTTCTACGATACATAAATCATGAAGCCCTAAAACTTTCCTCAATACGGATATTTTAAATGCTACTTTTCAACTTTTTATGAAACTGTATAAGCGGAATTTCCATTAGCTCTTTGATATTAGGTGATAACATTTGACAAGCCAAGCTAATAACCCAACTCGACATTTCATCCCTTAACCTTGTTTTAATTAACCTCCTGTTTCTCGCAAATCAACCGCTAATTTTTCAATCACCTTGGCAGCCGTTTGTCGAGGCAGACGTGAGGGCATTCTGATGCCAGTTATGGGAGGAGGGATGGAGCGAGGTGCGGAGTCAGGATTTGTGGAAGAACTACTGCCGTTGTCATAGCTTGCATTGCGCGGGCCTGAGGAACTGCGTGTTGGAATGGAGGATCGACCTCGTAAAGAGAGACCCTCAACAGTGACTGATGGTGGACGAATATTTGATACTGGTTTGGGACTGACAGCTACTGTTGGTGATGTCGTTGGAGATGGCAGTGTTGGTGCCGGAGTTGTTAGTGGTGTAGTTGGAGATGAGACCTCTGATTTCTAACATATAACAAAATGCATCAACGACAAATTCCCCCTTAAAAGTAGTAGCCAAATTTTTAAAGGGAAAGGATTTCAATTAACAGATTTCTCGAGATCACGATCCTGATATCGGATATTCGAGAAAGGTTAACTCATCCAGTTGCCTTATAAATTATGCATAAAGATCTTGAAGTGGACCTAACGCATTTTTAAAAAATGTCAAAAACCGCATTTGTATTCAAAAGTACAACCAACCATTCCTGCAAGGTGTAAAAGCAATAGTAATTCTTTTACGAGTAGACAAAAGGCATTTTGGATGAGAAGCAAGATATGCTTTAAGGGTTCACAGGGTCATGTGTTATCACATACGATTAACAATTCCTAATGCTAACGGGGATATCCACAGAATTGAGCTGCCAACCAAAAAAACTGGAATGACTTAAGGCCCATCCCAGAGTTGCTAAACCATCAGTCACGATGCACCCAAAATAAGAGGTTTAAAGGCGAATTAGACGGTTTACAGTGACTATCAAAGCAGAAGAGGAATATACGCAACATACTCTGAGTTCTGCATTTAAAACAAGAGATGAAAAACAATCAATTCGAGGGACTATTGTAAATGTATGTGATACTTAAGTAAAATTTTAACATTCTCGAACTGCCTCATCTCAATCCAAACTCCTATTCTTTAGTAAATAACAGCGATGGAGAATATATTGAGAGCATTTGAGCGCTGAGGCTCTAGTTAACCTTCTAAATCATTATTTTCATATAAGCCCAAGTTTTGCTAGAGGCGATAAGGGTATTATGAAGTATAACGTTGCATTTACATTTAGAATACAGAAATTCAAAGACTTTCCTTGGAACTTAACAGTTGAAAGAAATATCAATCATTAAAATTGCATACCTGAGTTATCAAAGGTACAGAATTCCCTGAAACACCATTTCCGGTATTTTGCGTCTCCCCTTCATTTCGGCCCGCCTTCCCAATAGATGATTGGGAGGAAGTGAGTGAGGGAGCATTGCCACCCTTGAACACTTTGATACCGGGTTTGTTGACAACCACCTTGGGACCCATCAGCCCTGAAGTACGTCGAGTTTGCGTTGGAGGTGTTGGGGCGGGTGATGTGGAAATAGGAGATCCTGAAGGGGATACAACTGAAACTCCATTTGAAATTCCATTGTGGTTGGCAACTGGAGTAGTGGGAGCGACTGGTGATGAATGAGCAAATCCAGAGATATTATTCGCCGGCTTTTCAGACTGTGCACTTTCTGGTGGCTCTATAATAGAAATATTGGACTAATACGATTAAATCGAAAACAATTTCAGACAAATATTAAGCTTCACTGATCTTCATGGTGTGTCGTGGTTGTCTCCACATTCGTATTAACAGTTTACATTCTGGGTTCACATTATCCATTCAATCAAAAGTTATCCTCGAATCTAAGCTGATAAAAACCAAACTTATTATTTTGAGATTACTGAGAGTGCCACATAAAGGTCCCATAAATGACCATAACTAGCGACCGAAATAGCGATCTATTATTTTTTTTTAACTGAATAATGGCCAGATTCTAAAGATATAATCTTACATACTCCAGAATTAGAAGTGATGCGACAGCTAGTTGGGCTGTAAAAAAATATGCCCGTGACTTTCCAGACCTACTGAGGCGTACCAGCAAGATTAGACTAGATCGATGGGAATTATTCTAGAGCCTCCCTTATTAGAAACCCGCATTTTCTTACTCTTGGCGACCAGTGTGATTGAACATCCACAACACGGGATGCTTACAGATGAGCATCTATCTTGTGACTTCAGACTTGGAAGATGCACAAATGTGCTTCAGCACCACTAGAACATTTTGTAAAGAGTCGACAGCAAATCTGATCGTAATCGTACCACTTAATGAGTATCCAGAAGAGCAGGCTAACTGTTTGAATGCATATTTCAAAAAATGAAAAATAATTAGGTTGCAAGTAGAGAAATTAATTCTCCGATTACATAAACAAACACCAAAAAAGAAATGAAGCATGTTGTAAGAAGGGGTATAAGGAGCCCATCTTTCTGAGCAACGGGCATTCATTATACGTCAGCTAAGGTCACACAGCGCTAAAAATTGATGGAATTTTAATAAACCCTACTAAGTGAACCCGTGTTGGTTGTGAGAATTACGAAACTACTCAAGGTGAAGATAAAATGCTATTGATTATTGGAGTTCAAATAATTCATTTGGCTCTAACAACGGCCCTGTTACATCAATTAAAGTTACTTCTTTAAATTAGAACACAGTTGATTAATGATAAGAAAGGGTTTAGGAGACAGCTAATCAAATATTAAATGAATTTACTTACAGTCAAAGGAAACAAATACCAAGCATACAAAAAGCCAATAAGAAAATTGATCCAAAATATTTAAAATAAGAACCTCTAATAATGGACGAACTTCGGGTTCTTTCTTAGTGTTATTGCCACTGATACTTGTTTAAATGGTACAATGAACGAATAGCACTTAGCTATTCTATTTAATATTTAGGAATCGACAAAACAAAAGCAAATTAACAATGTCGAAGAGAATAGTCCTACCATAATTGGATTTTGAATTTTGCCGATAGGAAGGTGATACATTTGTATTGGTTTCTTTACATATATATTAATAAATACGAAAAGTTAATACATATGTAATAAAATTAGAAATTAAGAATGTTTGTTTTACGATGTACAAGACAAAGAAGGAAAAACAATTTCTCATTGTCAAAGCGAAAACTTCCTATGATTCAACTCCAGCGATAAACGGTATGGCCACTCAAACAATTTAAGCTTTAATCGTTATTTCAATAAAAATGGAAAGAAAATGCGAAATATTAATTTCTTCAAAGGAAAATATTTAATAATTATATTATCACCTTGCATTGAACCGCTTTTAGGATGAAACTGAGGTTATTACAATCGGAAATGCTGATGAAATGATGAAAACATGCAATCCAACAGAATAAGAAATTGAGGGCGGTGTTATATGAAAATGTGCAGCAAGTGAGAGTAGCCACAAATATTAGGACAAAATGCCGCTTAAAACAGTTCATTAATTATTATTTTAGAGCTTTATAGGACTTTAAAGTGTTTTAATAACCAAACCCCAGGGATGCTTGCATATATAGTTCGAACTGAAATAGTTATAGAGTATAATTATTTCGGCACTTCACAAGAAGGAATGAACTGAAGTGGCAAGATCGACCAACATATTTAAATAACCGATCACTAAGCACTGGAGATTGTGGATAAGAATTTGATCAGTAATCTGGAGGGTGAATTAAGAATTTTGGAAGGTGGAGCTGTAATTACTCATATTCTACGGCCCAAACCCCAAGATCAAATGAAATCCTTCTGACGCTCTCTTTTCGATCCCCTACCCTTATGTCACTTTGAACTTTACTTATCTGATTTGTGCTGCCTTCCCAAAAAGATAAAATATGAAATTCGTCTACATTGCTGTGCGATATAAAAAAGTGAAGAGTATTTCAAAAGTGAATAATCCAATGACGCCAATTACTTTGACTCTATGATTGAAAGTAACGGTGGTGTTTACACCCATCGCAATAGGGAGCTTCCATGTGCCCATTAACACAGATAATGCCTCAAATACATTCTGGTGTGTAATTTCATTCTTCCATATTTTCCAGCCCAGTATCCTATTCGAATAGTAGAGGGTAAGTGATTAGTCTGGCCAATTTTACATACCATATTCGATTTCGTAAACGATTCAAAAATATTGCATTTTGCTTCGAAAATTATGAGCTGAAATTTAGTTTAAAAAATGTGATTCTCAGCTCTAAAAATATAAACTTCCAAATATGCTAAGTAAAACAGATTCCTTCAATATTACGTATAAAAACGATCTAGGGCATTTCTCTTGAAAGGAAAATAAACCATTTAAATGAACTGAAAAACAGTACAGTAAATGAAATTGATTTACGAAAACGATGGTTGTATGAAGTGGATGGAGTACTTCGCTTAAGAATTGGTTTTCTGCTTTTTCTGGGAGTTCTATTTGGAGTTGATGACACCAGCGACTCTTGTAGATTCAACAGAAGAATTGCAATTTTAGTAACTTGTTTTAGTATAACATTAGTTAAACTGAATATATTTTAACAAAAACAAATAATAATGGTAACAATAGCAATTAGAGGCTAGCGCAATAACCTAGAACAAAACAAACCCACCAGATATAGCACAAGAATTATTTCTATTGTGCGGCACCTCGTAATTAGCGAAAAACCTCGATAGTTCTATGTAGGGATATCAAAATACGTTCAAAGGAGCAATTTTATAAAGTATGAAAAACTGAACATTCCGATTATTGTTGTAGTTATGTAAGTAACAAAAATATGAAAAAAAAGAATGAGATCGGAAAAGAGCGCGAAAGTAACAGAATAAATTGAATCTATTCTTATTGCGCTTTTATGCAAACACTTGCATTAAGAAAGGACAAAAGATTTGTGTAAAACAAATGCACAACGCAAACGGAAACGTTAACACAAGGATGGAAAACCGATTAAACCAGTAGTATCTCACGAGGAGAATTAGTGAATTTTATCATTGCTGATCTACTTGAGCTACATGCTGAAAAAACTATATGGTAAATAAGTTGATGAGCAAAAGAGGAAAAAAATTAATTGAATCGGAAATAAACCTAGAAAGTCCGATTGTAATGGACAGGAGTGACTTGAAGAGACGCTTGGAAAGAGAGGTAAAGAAAGTGAACCCTTTCCTACAAATTCAACAGCAAGACATAAATCAGTTGCACGAAGAGATTAACAACGAACCCTAACAAACTCAGATTATACAGCGGAAAATCGAATTGAAAAGAACTAACTAGATTATATTGTTAATATGCGAGAGCAAAATCAAATCTCAAAATAGAAAACTGGAATAGAAACTTGCAAACAAGTATAGACATCGCGACATCTACCTTTAGCATTCGTATTCTTGCCGTAAAGAACCGAAGAAATTATATCAATCGAGCCTTATGGTGCGAAAAATATGAACGGTAGCGATTCGAAATAAACATGAAGATAATAGTAGCTAATACTCACCTGTTTTAGTCTCCTGATTACTTCGATTATCTGAAGTCAGGACTGGTGTGGCTGGAACAGCTTCCGTTGAAAAAGGAGCATTAATTAGATTTATCGATTCGAAATAAATAATAACAAAAGGGAAACTCAAGAAACTATTATTTGTAACAATGTAAAAATCAAAATCAGGATATATTTGTCATTATACCTGCTGCATTCGTATTTGAGCCATAGAGAACTGTTTACATTATATTGATTAAGTTGAACGCATCAAATTTCGAGATTTGTTAGATATAAAATACCTGGTTTATAATATTCTTGTTTGGTCTCTTCTGGCGAAATTTCAACTGATATAGTTGCACCTAAAGAGATATTAGTAGCTCAATTATTAGAGAAACAAATTTAGATCAATTACTATTGCATTAATTAATAAACTGACAACTTATTGAAAAACCAATTGTCATGGTGAGTGGTGTTCAGCGCACTTGTAATGACAAAATAAATTAAAAACAAAGTTAATTCATGCGCCTAACACATGGAGTGACTACACCTCCGGATATAGCAAGTCTAAACAAAGACTTGGGTTTCTTATCAATTAACAAGACAAAGAAAATTCTCGTTCCTTGTTTTTGCGAGAAAATATATAACACTGAAATTCAAAGATCTCTAGACGTTTAGATGTGCAAAAACGTTTTAAAATGATTCCTTATTACAATACTGGATAAAATCATAACAGAAATACATTACCAGATCGATAAAAAGACTGTCAAGAACAGTCATTTACAATTCACGATCACAGCATTTATAGTGGAGTTGTAAGAGAAAAATCAGCGATGAGAACGATTATGAATAACTTAAATTTCGAATAAAACACCACAGTAGGTGTGGTCCCCTATATTCTTTATTATAAAAAGAACTGATTAATGGTATAATTACTAGATGTGGTATTACTTTCAACCACGCGAAACATTCTTGAAAACATCCAATAGAAAATTGTTATACATACTTAAATAACTGGGAAATTCTCCCAGATTAGCAGTTGGAATTTTAGGGTGGCTCATCTTTAAGTTAACTTTCATAATTAAATCAAAATAAACTGCGAAATGTTATGGTAATACAACAACACCTATTAGATAACAATACCTAAAGATGTAAAATATAACAAAATCAGTTAATAAAAATCTCCAAGAATAAGACATCAGTCCGATAAAACAAGAACATATACTACCAGCAATCATCTCGTTGTGATAACTTATCGCTCCAAAGCAGGAGAAACACATAATGCAATCATCGACTTACTGTTTGACGCCTTAGATTCCAAATTTTCTTCAGAATGGAATGAAGACGGTGGATGAAGAGCACCCACCATGGTTTTTGTCGGATTTCGAGGAAGAGGGATACTTGATCGAGGAGTTGTTGGCGTCCTTCCTCCAATTGGACTTGTAGGAGTTGGAACTGAATCTTGTCTCTTAGCTGACGGCTGAGCTCCACCATCAGCGCTCTCTGTCTTCTCTGCATTTGTCAGTCTGCAAAAGTAAAATAAACAACGTCCTATAGATCCCATTTATGAGATATAAAGTAGCTACGCTCCTATGTACTAAATATAAAATTAACGTGCGGAGTGCATCGAAAAGTCTAATTATTGTCGATAAAGTGCATTTTAGTAATTACCCTATTAAGGGAGTTTCTTCATTCCGATTGGCAAAATTAAATGAATTTTGATTGGAATCTGTTGGTATAGTGGATTGAGTAAGCGATTTTGCTTGATTGGTGGCATTAAAAGAGGAAAGCGTTGTGTTTCCAGCCAGTGTTGTTTCATTTGATTGGGGCTTGTAGATTGAACTAAACTGTGGTTCTTTCAGTAATTCACTAAACAGAAAAGAAATGCTACTGATATGCATCAGTAGAAAGACATATCCTAAATAAGTAATTACTCACCTGGTTGGACTATGATTAGAATCTTTGAACAGCGAAGCGGATGTATTGAACGTGGAAGCTGGAGTCTTTGTCAGTACAAATGTTCCACCGTTTTGAGTAGGTGTTTTCAAATCATTGGGTAATGAGATATAAATAGCTTTTCTAAAGAATATAACAAATCCGACGTTCTAAATCAGAATCCCAAGCAAGGTCAGGAATAAACTCAAACTCAACGGGAAGTTACCCACTACAAAGAAATTGGGCTACATGTTAAAATAACTGAGAAAACACTAGCAATCTATTTAAGCATGTTAACATTTACCGCAATTCAAAAAATATCAGAATGTCATTTTTATGTTCTTGACGCTGCACAAGCCCCATGAAATTTTACGTGCATGACGTAATTCTGAGCAAAATAATATTAATGAAGTCACATCGCTAGGAAAAAGCAATAGTCATGGAAACACAAAAGGACTGCATAATGAGAGAGCGTTGATTTTCTAGGTATTTCGGGTAGGATTGGCTAGGTACGAGAAAGAAACTGAGAAAGTTAAGCTATTCTATTACCCACTGTTAAGTTATTCACATAACACGTTGGCACCTGGAAAATAAACTGTGTGTGGTATCGTTTTCAAAACTGCGTTAAAGAAATCCGATTTTCACTCTTAGCGAACATTCAAGATATAGGCGCACAAGCAAAATTTTGGCCTATTTTTAAAATAAATTTTGGGGGAGATTTACAATATTCCTGGTACAAGAAATTGTAATAAGACCATCTGGAGTTTACAAAATCTACAATATTTGATAGTTTAGTATAACCTTCAGTAGTAGTATAGTAAAAAGACTTTCACCCGAGTTTGAAGCTCATATGTCTACACTGCTTGAAGGATTTGAGATAATTTAAAATAGGATAACCGAATTAATTCAAAGCTTTAGCAATCTACAGCTTAAAAGTGAATGCTTCGATTCAACAGACATAGCAACCTGGGTACATTTAACGAAAGAACCAATCCATTTGAAGTCGGAAATATCCCATCTCCAAATATCGTAAAATGATAGCAATAGGAAGAAATTAAAAATTTACAATGCATTGGTGAACAAAACTCATTTACCAGGCATTACTCTTACATGCTTATTTCTGAGAACGAAATCACATTGCTGCTATATTACTGGCTAACCAAGCAGTCTACCAATCTAATGATCCATATATATGTCGTTATTTTGAGTTCCAAGTTTTCTCCCCTCTTTCTGGGTCAGACCAACTGCAGCCAGGGTGAACCTCAGTAATGTCGTAGAGGCAGCCCATATTTCATCAGTGACTTCAACCCATTATATCAAAAGATTAACCAATTCAATGTAAAAATCGAATTTAAAGAAGCCTAGATTTAACACCAAATATAATATTTACAATTGATCAAGAAAGAAATTCTCAAAAAAACGTGACAAGTAGAACAAATTTAACAGAAAGATGAAAAGGGTATGCATTTTCCTTCCATTTCATTTCAGTATAACGTCAATCCCACTCAAATGACCCGATTCTCTAGAATCTGCTTCCCATTAAAAATTTATGCAAAAACTCTATGTGAAGCATAAATACATCATCATTTTACAAATAAAATTCTCCCAGGATCACAAGATTCGCAACAGAAGAAAAGGTTATTCTTTTTCTTATTAAAAACCATAAATTTCAATCATACTGATGAAAAAAAGAAATAATCGGCAGCAGATTTACAGAACATGAATATATATTCCTCTCGGTTTTAAATTCTAATATGGATTATGATGGTTGGTTAGTTGGATACAACAAATTTTATTCAACACAATGGGAAGATTAAAGTGAATAGATATTAAGGTAATAATTATTATATTGTCCACAGATGTAATCCAGAACTAGCGTAAGGCTATTCTGTCACTGATAAAACTGTAGGCAACCCGACTGACCACCGAGATAATGCTATGGTTTAGATTAGGGAGTTAAATACAAAGATCTGTTGTACAAATGACGGTTTCTTTTCGACTTCTTATTCAAAAAGTATCTGAGCATACGGATTTTCGATAAGGAATACAATTCAATCAGTGTGCGAAGATTATATTCCAAAGGATGGGTATGGAAGAACAATTAGTGAAAAATATAGAGTCCATAGGACGAATTCCATTCACAGCTTTTTTCCACTTTTCGTCTACTAGTTTCAGTAGAGTCCTCCGTTTTATACATATCTATGCGAAAATTTGCATTTAATCTTCTTTCATGAAAATAAAACACGACAAAAGTAAAAAGCTAAGAAACAGAACATGTTCAAACAGGACCTAGTGAGCACGTTTTGTCTTAATACATCATGCATAGAACGCACATCTACACGAAGATCGATGAACATTAAGAATTTCTCACGCGTAGATTCATCCAGACTCAGTCACCAATGTACCTATGATATGTCATTGACATCGGAGCAATGCGCTTCATACGCACCTGCCGTTCTTTCGAAAAGGTTAAAAAATGCAAAGATAAGCCTCAATTACAAAATTCCCATAAGACTTGATTGAGGTACATCATGATAAGTTAGGATATAGGACAGGTCAAGGAAGACCCAGCTAACGTATTCTGACCTAATATGTCATACACAGAACACAGTCCAGATACATTAAAGCTGATAAATGGCTCTGACGAAAAGAGGATATATTAAGAATTTTTCACACAAACTTTAACCTAGATTTCCTCAATAAAATCAACAATGAACCTTTCTATTATATATGGCTTTGATATCTACCGAAGAGTACACTAGACTTTACCAAATATATTAAAATATGACACAAATGGCTTTCACTCACAAAATTTCTTTTAATTTTATAATATAGTCAGGGTACCATAAAAAGTAGACAACAACTGCAGGACAGTACATGATCTCCAAGACAATTTAAAGCAAGTTTAAACACGACGCAGTAAACATGCTCAGACCTAATATATTATTTACTGAACGCACAGTAAGATAGATGAGCTTAACAGAAAATAGAAATAGTAAGAATCATTCAGTCAGGCCCTCACCGGACTCCATCAAAATCACCTATGGACCTGCCTATTACCTGTTAATTTAGGACTATCCGCACTAAACAGACCTACCGCACTATTAAAAAGACGAAAATATGCAACAAGCTTTCAATGAGAAAAATTCTTGTATCGGAGATTTGATCAATGTGGTTTACGAAAAAAGTTGAAAACTACTTTTAAGGCGTTAGCGTTATGTGGAAAAAGGAAAACAAACTATGTGTAAATTTGCAATCGGTCAATTAATCATTTTGATATTTTTCATCGTCCTCGATTTGTGGTTTCATTCTTAACACGAAAAAGAGACGTGCAAGTTAAACAAACTTGGAGGAGAGAGTCTAAACAGTATGATTTAGTTTAAAAATTTATGCTAAGATAACATTAATTAGATTCGAAATAAGGTAAAAAAGAGGATAATGACACAAAGGTTATCTAAATAAAGAAACAACTACTTTACCTGAATGCCCCACTACTTGGTCTTCTATTTGTCACAGTATCACTTTGAAAAATAGGATAACATTTTCAGTAACAAATAATAGTATTTTTTTACTATTCGAACTCTCACAAATTGGTAACTACCTGTTCTACTTTTGCCTTCTAACGCTCGCAGCAAAAAAGTTCTAAAGCCTTACATTTAGCTGATTCTGAAACTGTTAACTTCCTTGCTTATCTCTTACTTACCCCTTGTTTAGCATAACAAGCATTCAACATAAGTCCATAGGCAGTTATGTAAACTTATTTCATTTTAGAGTAAATAAAATTCTGCCTCCACACCATGAGAACAAATAGCTTTACATTTTATGAAAATATTAATAGTAGTATTATTGCAGTACTGTCTCTTTGAAATTCATCCGATTAATAACCTTGTTGTCAACCGGTATTACCGAGTACTGTACTGTACTTAATCTAATATCGAAAGCATAGATTTTGTAGTACTGACTCATAAGGCTGCTCATTTTAAAAACCACACAATAATAAACACAAAACCAGACACCTTCTCTATGTGTATCGCATTTCTCTTGTTTCTCACAATCCGAGTTACCGTCGCCCAGGACTGACGCCTACTCTCTTTTGTCTCAGTTCATCTTCTTACTCCTTACCCCTCTTTCCAATCTCGTTCAATTTTAATTGTTCAATTTGCACTTGAATCTTGATCTTCCTACTCAGGAAAGGACGCTTGAAGAAGATCATTAGTTACAGGAGGTAGAACTCGTAAAGTAGCTCTGATATTGGGATTAGTACTACTTCTTGGCGAGCACATTAAACCTTGCACACGAGATTAAAATCACATTAACTATAGAATTTTTAAAGTTAAATATACAGATAAACAGAAAGGAAATTCCGACATACTCAGGCATAACAATATCCACTCCGCTGTATGATCCAGAACTAGAACGCCTGCGTTGAGGCACAGTGGGGGATTCCACATTAGCTTTAACGGTCTTCTGTGATGATGCTTCGCTGTTTTTTGCAGACGCAGGAATAGATTCAGCTTGGGGTTGAGGTAGCGGAGGCTGGACTAAATCCGCTGGACGGTGATTTGGTTGAATGCTCTCATCAATCTCTGCATCCGCAACTTTCTTTCTGCTCATACAATTGAGTCTATACAAAATATTACATGATCATTAATAAGGGATTATGTATGACTCTGACTCATTTTTAGGTAACGGCTATCTGTTGCATAGCTACTTTACTATTACGATCTTCTCCATGATGACAATAGACTTAAAACCCTGATAAATGAAATGAAAAACTAAACTTAGAAGCAAGCTTAAACAGAACCATGACATAAGGAGCACACCCAACGAGCCCCTTTGGAAATAATGCTTTATCAAAAGTAAAGTTTTATCACATTACATGTCTAACTACCTGGTTTTCCTACACAAAATCTAGCTTTAGCAGTAAAAAACTATTCGTATAAGAACACGAAAATAGTATAGTCCTAATTGTATGCTAATAATCAGTGGAAGGAAAAAAATACTTCTAAAATATATTAGATTAATTCACAGTGAAGGTAAAAAATTAGTCCCAGTGGACAAGAGATTATTGAGAGGATGTACATTCAGCTACTACAGTAAAAAGTATTCGTGTAATATTTCAACTAACACTCATAAGTGTCAAGAAAATAATGATATATGAACACTTATAAGTAGGCTAAACAGCGAACAGTAATTTAAACATTAACTTCAAATTTCGCAGACCTATTCCTCTTCTAAATGTTAGACCTATAAGCCATAGACTCGCTATTCTGATTAATATCATCCTAATGTAATTCCGCAAAAGGGCTTTCCAGAAGTTTAAAATTTTAAGCATGTGGAAAGTTATTGGCACACTAAAAAAATTGAAAAACATTTCTTCGAATGCATGGATAGCTTTTTAGAGCAGTACGTACTCAGATCGACCGTCGTTCAAAATTCAAAATTTTGTAAACTGTAGCAAATACGAATTTCAAATGAAATTTCATACATCGTCTATCTCGCTGCATTTCATAGAAAAATATTGAGTTTTAAAATACAAACAATTCCAATCCCTCTTCACACTAACTTCATTAATAATTAAATAGGAGAAAGAATAAGATTTCTAATGGCTCAGACGCTGTGTAATCGAATGGGGCATTAATTACTGAAACAACTGTTCTTTAGCCCGATTCTCCTCCAATTGGAGGTTAATTCGTCATTAGAATCAGCCCTTTAGGATCGTCAAATACTGCACTAGTAGTAGATAGTAAAGAAAAGGCTGATGCCGATGGCAAGAAGCAAAGATACGACTGCGCCGGATAATTTAAACAAACAGTAAAAAATGTGTTTATGATTGAACTTAGAAAAAAACTGACTAAGGTATCCCAGTCATTTATGATCAGATAGAACAGTATTGTTCAGCCAATTAAAAAATAAGCTATATTAAGGAATCAAAAGTTAGACAAAAGTTCTTTTTGACGAGATTAAAGTCTAAAGATTAATTTAAGACAAAAGGCATGGAATTTATAAAAATGAATCAAAGCACATTGCTTAATTAAAATAATAACTTTATAAATAGATTCTAGTAAGGGACAAGGAGAGTAGACTAGCAATTTGTAATAATCAGATATGAGCTGCTCGTGGTTTCCGTGATGTACGTAATTAACGTGAGATCAATACGATCATAACCAAACATTTAGGTACATCTTCTTCGGTTTATAGTTATTCAAAATCATTTCAAAGCTCCAGAAAAAACTCAAATAAATTACTTTAAAATTTTAAAATCTACCTTTTTAACTCATTTCTTAAAAGACAAAAATTGCTTATTCAAAATGCATTACGGATAGTTTAATTCGATGCTTTAAACTGAAACCAACAATGGCAAGCTTGGAAAAATGTGAAGACTTAAAATCTTTAAATAATATAGTGAAGCATCTTCTAATAATCAAGAGTGACCATTCAGGATCAAAGGAGTGGTTCGCAAAGCTGCGTGGAATATCATACTTTAAAAAACTAACAGGAATATTATCCAACAATCTAAAAAATAGATGAAAGCACAGTCTATCTATGAAAAGAAGCATAAAATTATTGAATCTACTTTCTAAATTACTACAACGTTCTATGAAAAAGCCGGTTTTAGCATTTCCATAGTTTTTGAAAGGAAATTTGTTAAGAATTAAAGAATTATGAACAAAGTGAATTAAGGTGGTAATGGACATGAAGTAAATCGGATTTTAAAAGCTATGCATTTGCTTATCTGTGGTAAACAGCCCAGATGTTCACCATCAACAATATGTGAATCTAATGAAAACAAATATCCACAAGTCACTCTAGTTTCTTAAAGGAGTAATTTGCCGCTCAATAATACGGTTAGTTCCAGTGAAACTGTGTTCAAATAGACATGCAAATGTTTTTTTTATTAAAGGAGATGAAAACTATTCAACGTTGTAAAAATAAAAAGATTCTTATACTCTGTAAATCCAAAGTGACATATCCACCTCCCCACTTCGCTCCAATGAATTTTTACCCAGTAATAATTTGAAGAGGGCATTCCTATTCATAATAAGCTGCTAACGATAAGGAAACGATTTCAAGAGTTCACAATCACAAGACACCATACAGATTTCTCAGCATCTTACAGTTTCCACTTATTATCCACAAGTACAAAGTGTTCAGATGCAAGCAACCCGGCAAATGGCAAAGCGAGCCTTTGACGCCACCATAAACACAAAAAGTCAGGTTAAACAGTACTCCTATTTTTATACATTCCTGCAAGTTTTGGGCACCACTTTGTTTACAAACCAAGCAAAAAGTATAGTTTTGCAATGCAATAAAGGGATAATAAAACTATTCATAAAACAATATACATAAATTTCAAAGAGGAGAAACTGTTTAAATATGGGAAAGAAGTCCACACTAAAAAAATCGCTGACTAAATATGTGCACTAACACGCTAATGAAGGACCTAATATGCGTCACTCTAATAAGGACACGCAAGAGGTCACAACTACGGGGTCAAGACACCACTACTAATGGCAAAGATGGTCACTTACCCACATAAACTAAATCCCTTTTTCTTTTTCGTGGCCGCCGTTTTCTTCTTCTCTTGAGTCTTTCCATTTGCGGGCAACATTTGAGCATTTGGAATAGCAGCCGTTTCAGCAGCTACATCTCCTTGTGGAGGGACAGCAATTTTCTCTGCATTTGGAGCAGGTTGATTCTCATTCGCCAGAGCCATCGCACGAACAGAAACGATTTGAAAGACTAATTTGTTGGCAGAATTACTATCCTCAGCGAAGACAGAGATGGTATATTGGTATTTAGCGTCAAAGACTATTGGAGTTGGTATAGAGTCCGCTCGGCTTAATCTTCGACGCTTGGCGTCATTCAAATTTTCCGGCTTCTTTGAATTTAGTACGTCTGGTAGGAGATTAGATAGCTGAGGCTAGGCAGAGAAAAGATGGTTTGAATTGAAGAGAAAGAGAGCAAGAAAAACGTGTCTCCTTCGCGCTAGTCGTAGGTATGGTTTATTCTCAGCAGAGGTACTTCAATACTACGCGAAAGCGGGTAGGTGCGCCAGTATGCGTGCGTGAGAGTTGGAGTTAACCAATCAGAGGGGAATGATTAAGTGAATCATGACGCATAAGCCCGCGTTGCACATGTGCAAGTCGAAATCATAAACGCGGCCAGTTGGGAGTTTCCCACGATCGTGTAAATGAATTAAGATAAAGAATTGGAAATTTAAATTTCGCTTCAAAAATACAATAACTATAAGTGATCGAAACTTAATCAAGCTACCTATAGATTCTCGAATATTCTGCAATAATAATAATGATAATAATGGAAATTCAGTTTGAATAGCCCATAAAAATGGCATAATAAAAGTATATAGCGAATCTCACACGCCAAAGCAAGTAAATCTTGTGAGACTAGTTTTAAGTTTCCTAATAGCCATTGAAGCCCATTTGGTGAATAAATTTTGTTTTAAAGCTTTTTAAAGTGAAGTAAGTCAGTGGATTACTGCTTCTGGAGTTCATAAGCAGGAATCATTGAGAAACTGATCTTTTAGGCGTTGAAGAGAGGGGATTAATATTTATTCATCCCTAGAATGCTTTAACTACATAATTTTGTGACCGATTACTCCCTAAACTCCAACTGCACGTCTGAATGACACATTGGTGAAAATTCAGAGATTGAAATGAACAGATACGCGTGGCCAACTACTAGGTTGTCAATTGGAGAGATTCGAAAATGTCAAATTTTGCATAGATAAATGATAGCCTGAAAGGTTTGAAAATTTTTTACTCTCATTTCAAACTGCAAGGAATCCTCAAAGATTATATTCATAGTTGTTTACCCGTTCCTCCGTAATCAACCAAGGCATACGAATTTCCTTCTTTATGGACTTGGGTTCTCCAACTTCCTGCCTACGGAATAACAACACGTTACCTTAACCATTAATTCAAAAGTTGCGTTAATACACAACAGGGTATCGGTAAACTTACCACGGCCAAACGTGAATAGCCGGATCATTGCCAGTCTCCTTGAATAAGGCCAGTTCAGTATCGCATATACGCAGTCGATATACATCTCCCGATTTACCCTACAGTACAAAGAACGAATTAGCAATACGGAAGTCACTATTTTAGTAAATAAAAAAGTTATAAATATTCTGTCAAAAATGAAGTTTAGCTGTTATGAAATCTCCTGCTCACTAACAACATCTGGGAACTTAATTGACCGTGACCTAGGAAAATACCTATTGAAATCCATGAACACAATTTGCATATAATCTCATAACTCAATAAATTGTTGCTACTCCCCAGTCATCCCAGTATTGCTCAACTTATGAGGGTGACTTCGCTTATTCCAATCTTACCCAACTTATACAGACAGCCTCGAATGATAGAAACCAAACTTCCCTCGCCTTCATTCCAATTCATCTCTAGATAGACGCCAACTCCCAGAAATAAGGTTAAGAGATGGGTTGATCTAATACGAATTTAATAGAGATATCATTATTCGTCTCTAGAACCGCCTTCACCATGTTATCCAAGCAGCACTGATCGCAAAATCAAATGACAGAATCCAAATTATTATAATTTCTACTATAATAGCATCAAGACCAGAGAGAAAACATTAAGTAAACAGGTTTTCGCTTATTCTCAGATAAGACGGAGTAGAGAAATTGAACATTAGGAATAATATTGAGTCAGCTCCCCTAATATCCAGATTGAAGAGGAAACAAGGATGTATGTAGAATAAGAAGAGCGGACACAATGACAAATGAATGATACGCAAACTTGAGAACGCACAATTTAAAGGATTACATTAGACATTCATGAAGCGCATAATTCTACGAAAGTTTAGATCAAAGGAAAAAATATTCATCATAAAGTTTGTTGATTTCCCTGCACATTATAAGATTTACTGTGTAGCTACTGTGACGAAGGTAATTTATGAACAGGTGCACTTGAAAAGGAGTTAAGACTGAATTGCAGAAGAGAGTAGATGAACCACACCTAAGGCAGAGGGTGGTGAATTCGAGCAGCAAAGAAAAACTGTCGTCAATCCAGGTCAAAACATGATCTCTAAATTGGAAAACCAAGTGGAGACGACACCTGAGCCGAGATATGTATGTGAATATGAACATCTGAACGATTTTATGAGATTATTTAAACGAATAATTTTATATTGCGAAATCAAAATTGTACATTCTTGGTTAGACTGTAAAAAGATGAATATTAGCATAGCAACAACAAAGTAGAGGAGGGTGAAATTGGAACTAAGGCTTTGGTAGGATTTGGTAAATTTTTGAATGAGCCGTCATTAGAGCGGATCCGTGATTCTAATGTTTGCTAAAAAAGGTTACAAATGTGCGAACGCAGTTACTTGCGAAAAATACTGGATGGAAGGTGCTACATATAAGAAAATAATGTTTTCCTCAACATAGTTTTTACAAGTAAGATTATTTTCCGCCTTTCAATTCCTGCTTCTTTTAATTACCTTTTATTCGAACAAATTAATTTTAACTAGTGGAAATTTCTAATAGACTCTAAAATTTGGTTACAATATCCTACAAAGAAGAACAGATCATAAGAAAAGGTTATTAAAAGTGTAGTATATAGGACTTTCGTCACCGAACTTTCATTATCCATGACCATCTAAAATACAATAAAGAATTTGTTCAAGAAAGGAACATTCAGCCACATATTCTGAATGCCTTGGCTATGATGGCTAACAAAATGAATGCGCAAAAACGTGAGAACAATTGTTTTCAAAGGTGGACTTCATAAGAGAGAACAGAAACTGCTACTAAACAGCAGACTTTAAAGCTTACATTCAGTAAGCACGAATCACTATAAATGATACTTTTGTTAAATGGCCGACTAATATGAAAACTAAACAAAGGCACAACCTAAATGGATAACTACACATTATTCAGGAAAACTATTCCCCATTGTGAGAAAATAACCACCATTAGGGGTGATTTATGCAGATGTGAGATTCAATACTGAGAATTTGGTTTACATCACAAATATACCCAATTGATAGTTTACCAGACTTCAGAAATCTCTTATTATATATACACGCATCTCAATTACAAACAAGTCTCAAGAATCAGATCAAACATATGAAACCAATGGCTGAAATGTCTCATTTTAGATGCTTCACATCTCAGAAGGTAAATTAAAACGTCACCTATCCGCATATCGTTGTTAGTCTGGCAAAGTTAAGTAAACCAGCAATAACCTGAGGATAAATCTAAAAAATGGTGCTGCAGAGAACTTCCATCTTTCATTTTAGTCAATAGCCGCTTTTCCTTCTCCAAGGTAATCTTAATGAATGAACTTTCAATTACTTTTACTCTTGATCAAACATACAAAGAATAGCTAAGTCAGATAAATTATTAACGTGGATGCTCCGTCTGCACGAAGGGATTATAATTGACAGTGAGATAAATCCCCATAAATCATTTAAGATATCGTGGAGAATAAAGGTAAATTCAGAGATTAAATAAGAGCAAATATTATAGTGACAATAAGATAATCTCAAACAGCTGCTTATGATAGTATTGACAGCATTCGGTTGTCAACCCTATACACGGGATGGTTAAGACTAAGATGAAGGGAGAGGTTACGTCTATTAAAAACGCGCCCAAAACTAGACACACCAATTGATCCAAATAAAAGACTGGAGAAGGAACATGTGATGAACAAACTAAGATTTAATATCTTATTTGTAGACCAAAGGGGAAACTAGGTTAACTCAAAACACAACACAGACGTCTAAACATACCCTGAGGTTACCGGACAGGCTACCAAAAAACATCAACAAATCTTCTACGTCAAGTAAAACACTAGCGATTTAAACCAAAGACAAAGTGGTTGCTAAGATGAGCAAATTGTCGCAAACGCGTGCATACGATATGCTTTACTATGTGTCGCCACGTCAAAATATGAATAAAAGAGCAAAATTGAAAATTCCGGATTGTTCAATAACACAAATATAACGATAACAAATATTTTCTTAAAGATATGAAATTTTACAGTGTAGAAATATCTAAAAACTTCAACAGCCATCGTCTATCCTACCAATTTTCACACAGAACAGAGAGAGAAAATAAATAAGATTAAAACGACATTAACGCAATAAACAGGATTCAGCACTTATACAAATAGAGAAGAAACAAATTGACAGGGAAAGAAACACAGTAATGTCGTATGTTCTTGCTAAAGGAAAAAAAAGGGTTTCAAAGTAAGTAACAACGAATATGATTGTAGTACTAAAGCTTACGAATAGGATAAAAATGATTTAGAAGAAACATTTCTTTCATTAATATTGTTGGGTAAATGAATCATTTCTATGCGAGTGAAAATTGGCAATTTATTCTTGATTATTCATAAAATGTGACTATTTGCATAATTTTGAGAAAATTGCGAAATTTTGCTCAATCCCGTGCTATTAGTGAGTTCGGGTTGCAGATATTTTAGAGGGCTATTGAGATTACAATAGGTAGGGAACATGTAAATCTACCATTTCTGACGATTTTGCAAATGCTGAAAGCAAAACAACGTCTCAAAAAACAATGGATTGTTCAATACTTCATTGAACGTTTAAGAGCCTGCTTACAGAAATAAGGGCTCTGCAAAAATTGAGGTTAAGCATTCCACTGTCATTGCTTCTAGTAAAAATTGTCCTCTATCTCTCGTTGTTCCATTATCTCCCATGGCATTTTCACTGTAACTCCTGGGTAGGCAGGCAATGATGACATGAAGAAGAACCCATTAGTCAGAGATAGTGCAAAATTAACGAATCTCACTAACTCTACGAAATCCTCCATACCCAAGGCCAGTTCAACACTACTTGACTACGAGATTACCGTGTCCAAGCAACAGTCCGTCCCGGAATCCTATTTGCTTGATCACCAGGCAAATCATGTATACCGCCTAAAGGGGTATAAGGAAGATGTTTGCGCTTTTGCCACCTCTAGAACTCATAAATCGTTTACCATAATCATGTTCCCAAAATGTCTTGTCTTACTACAATCGGACTAAGCCCATCCTCGTTTGCCGTAATAGGCGATCGGCACCACTGGATTATAAATGCAAGCAACCCGACGAAATCGTTCGAGTTAAACCTGTTTCTAGCTCAATGGAAACAGAAGAAAAACCGGTTGCACAAAATGCAAGTGAAACTAAATAAACTATTGCTCTTGTTACTCTTCAGGATGCCTTTATGTGTTCTCAAAACAAAGCTCCTTGGACTCACAGTGATCTGAGTCCTGTTGGACCAATTCAAGAAATCTTTCATCTTATCCTGGGGATTCATATTCAAAGTGACCTGAAGTCATATCCTTTAAGTCAGTCATCACCGACACTGTCAATAACACCCTCCGCCAGTTTTTCGTCACCCATGGCACACCAAAACCTATAATCTCACCCGGTTCTCTTCTATTTGAATTGAGGAATGTTGTCGCAGTCTAAATACCTCCCTTTCACACTCTCTGCCCACTCTCAATGGTCTAGACGAATAACTTATTGACAATATGAAAAAACAACTTCTCGTATCAAAAGGAGAAAAGACAATGGGAGGGATTCTCAATTCTTTAAAGTTTAGGTACCTGACGATGTCCCATTGAGGTCTATATCTAAGTCCCCATTCCAAAAATTTATATTCTCGGTGCACAGTCTTAACTTCAAAACCGAAAACAGATCAGGACGTATGTTACTTTCCTCTCAAAACTCAGAGGACCAGACCGTTACTTTGGACACTTCAGAAGACCAAGTTAAGGAATCAAAGTGGAACCAAAATCCAAATTTATGGATCAACAACTTTCACTGAGAAGCATTAGATGAAATTAACAATTTTAATCCGAGAAAATTAACAATTTATTGTTAATTATTCATACAATTAGCATATTTGTTAAAATACGCTAAATAACAAGGTCGGTATTTTGCAGAGTTTTAAGAAAATTTGCTTAATCTCGTGTTATTAAATAAGTTCGAAGTACTGTGGCTATTTTGGGGGGCTAATAAGGTTATAGCATATATAAAACAATTTTACATTTCCAAATGGAAAAGTGATCTTTAAAATTATAGGAAAGTATAGCATTTCCAATACGTCGCATTATATATAGCATAGAAATACAAAAAAATTCATAAAATATTAAATGACTTGAAGTAAAAATACATTACATCTCAACCACAATGAACGGTCAGTTACACAACAAATAAGTATTCATGAATACAAAAGACTAAAAGAGGAATATATTTTCTTGGGCTTTGGGGGGAAGGGGAAAAGATAAGGTTAATAAAAAACAATACGGAATGCTTTAAATGCAATACAGAGCACAAAGCTTAATAAACTTCAATAGAGATAATAATTCCAAAGCCCACTGAAATAAGTTACATATCAACACTAATATTGGGTGTAGGGGAGCCGTTTTAGGGCCTCTAATCGCGAAACTTGAATGTTATTTACTCAAATCTACAATTTTAATCAGCCATATTACTTGATGGAAATTGATGGATGAGAACTTGGCAGGCATGCCCGTTGACTGGAAATTAAGTACTAATGATTTGTTTTATAAATTCGTTATTACTACTTAGTACCAATCAGTAGACACATTTTTTACATAGTCTCACGAAATCGAGCTGATAACTTATAACTAAGTATGCCACAACTTCATTGTGTTTACCTAAACAGCTACTATTACCAGTCAGTCGAAGTATTATTTTTACTGAATACAACAAATGACAATTTCATGGGCAGAACCGAGAAGTATGTCGATGCCTTGAAGATCCAATGTTTTAGTGGAAACTGAATTTATTGGCATAATAGTCATTTATAACGACACCATACCAGCATTTTACTTTCAATATACAGACAATAACTGCTTACTTAAACCATTCTAGAGATTCAAGAGAATTTGATCACGGAAGTTATTTAATTGCCCACTGTTTAAATATGAAACCTTGATATAAAAATCTATTAATGAAGACAAATTCAGGCGGCATGCCAAGTGTCCGTGTCAAGTTTCTAATTAACGCGTCACTGATTGTCAACCTTAATCCATTGAATCCTGACCGTAAATTATGCCGGCAGATAATGGACTAGGAAAGGAGCAGAACTTAACCACGCAGAATTTAGCTCCTTAGTAGTGCACCATTTGGCCACTACCTTGTACGTATTAATGTCATGTCAGTTTGCTAATGTGATGGACAAATACATTCAGATATAATCAGCATTGTCATTAACTTTTGTGATCAAATGTGATTTCTTTTCAAATTCCCCAGCAATCCTCGTAGCTCGGTTATGAAAGATAAGTTTTTACATAAATGCATAGGTTAATTATTATGACAAGAAAAAGTGGAAACAAAAGAAGAGGAAAACAATTTCGAAAGATCTCAATTTTGACAAAAGGGAAAACATCACATGAATGAAAAATCCACGTGAATTGGAATCTAAAAGGCAAACTTTCACAATGAAAGGTGAACTTTCAATTTAGTCAAATGATTGGGAGCAGGTTTTCAATGAGTACTTTCGAATCACGATTTTTCCTTATGATGGCTTTCTCAATTAGGTGGGAGCATTGAGATAGATAGGAGAGGATGAAAGATGGCCGAAGGATAGAATAAACAATGAACGACCACATGATATCTTAGTGAGTCAGCACAAGTTCACACAATCTAGGGACTCTTTTACGGCTAGAATAGATAGTCGACATTTTGAACAAAATATCATATAAAGATAGGGGAATTCTATTCAAGCAATCATGGGTACAATTAATAAAATTTACGAGCTTTTGTCATGAAACAGCAGAGCAGCAGTGTGCAGCCCAGACAGCTGTATTCTAGACACAGTAAGACTCCTTCTCTTGACCCTCTCAGTGCCGTCTACATTTATTCCTCTAGGATGCTTATCCACACGAACAGTTGCAGCCTAACAACATTATTTAGTCAAGATGTATTTCCCGAACTTCTTAAACTGGAAAGTATTGAAAAAATGACCTAGATAAGGAGGATACCAAATAAATGTCACTGCACAGTGACACACAAGTTCGATTTTTGCTTAAGTGGAAAATAATGGGAGGTCATGACGATTTGGAAGGCGAACACGTTTCCGGTTATAGTTTAATAATATAGATTAATTTTGCTTTGTCTAAAGATTTTCGGCATATCCATTTTCAGACATGAAAAACAAGCTGCAGGGTCTCAGGTTTCAAGACACCATGAACAAAGAATGCTTTTCATACATCTAGATATTACGATAAATGTGATAGGCAATAAAAAGCCCAGATATATACATAAGAAATTCTGACGTTTACTACCCTACAAAATGAAGTAAAGCACACTTTAGACAATGGAATTTAAGCAAACACATTGTGAGTAAAAGCAGTAATTTAAATTACTCATAAATGACATATATTCACCACTCAACAGTTCAAGTCTTATACACTAGCAATTGAAGTCTGAAGTATATTGGGGGAGCAGTTATTTAATATAATAAAATATTACTAAAACTCACAGATGTATTGATAATCCATTATGAGTATAATATATGAGTAATATAACAGCGGTTTTCCAGGGACAGTAAGATAAGACTACCAAAAATCCCATGGATATTTACTAAAAACGGTGATTACATATTGGACCGACAATGTGAGATTATTTATACGGGAATTGCTGACATTAAGCTATTGCGTTTGCAGCTAGTCTTGCAAGTGGGGGCCAATCCTTGGGATATAAAATGGAGTAGATAGTGTATGCCCAGCGGAGAAATGCATTTTTGCCTCCTAGACTTCCATTCAACCCTCCCTTAATTTAAAATATTTAGAATTTTGAAAATCACAGGTAGTGTAACAAAGAATAGCTTTGTAATAACAACAAGCATTTTTTCCCTATTTTTAGATGCGATAGATATTCCTAAGATAGAGAGCCTCTAAAGCGCTGAAATACATGCACGTACCAACGAGGCTTAAACTGATGGAACAGCCCTCAATTTTCGATGGAAGAAATTGTGAAGTGAAGTATCTATCCGTTGCAGAGTGAAGATTAGGATAAAGAGCAATCAATTAAATCAGATGTGATCACTCAATCTCCTATAGTTAACACATCCTGACATAATTAAGGATTCCAAAAGGATTATAAAAGTTTGTAACATTGACGGATAAGACTAGAATGTATGGCGATATGAACCCTAATAACATTGTGGTCTTAATACTGCTGGCTGAAAAGCAAACATTCAAGGAATTTTGAAACAGTTCTGGTTAATGTAAAGAAAGATTAATGAAACATTAATTAAGTTAGATAAGTAATAAATATAACGAACTATTATGATAGTAATAGAAAAAAACAGAAAGAACATTAGTAAAGGTTAAATAAACCTGAAAGGATCCGAAAGAACATCAAAGCTGATGGAAAGTGTCAATAAAATCCTGAACATTATTAAAGTCAAAAATTAGTCAAAGTTTTAATAATCATTGTAAGAGACTCCACTTTTAATAAATGTATCGGTCAATACGCTAAAACACTCCGAATCTTTACTTAAAACAATGCACTACCAGATGTACGCAGTTTTCAACAGATTTCAAATCAACATCTTGAATAAAACGACGAACATCAAAACAGCATTGACCTCAAACAATGGTAACTGTTAAACATATATACATAAAGTGCGTACACTTAATACGATAATAAGTTATGATTAAATGAACTTAGGAGCTGCTGATAGTCGCCGAGTAAGTCTGCCAAGACATGGATAAAACGAAAGAACAAATAAGGGAAACACACGAAGAGAAAGTCAGTCTAGTTAATATGGGACATTGAGGAAGAGAGGAGAAAACAGTAAAATGAGTCAGAAAAGAAAAAGGAGGAGCCTCTGCGAAAGCTCCACGCCCAAGAACACAAGTTAGTAAACCGAGAGAGACTGAATGAATGCGGGTATGAGTCATAGGGAGAGAAGGACAAGCATTTGATGGGAATTCAAAAAAAGAGGGAGGGAATAAAGGATAATTAAAACTATTACTGTACAACTGGAGGTAAAGGTGTTAATTACGAATCCAGGATCAGAAAGGGAATGCAAATTGCTGTAAAATACGATGGGGATTTAACATGGTGGGAAGAGCGAGACTGCTAAAAATGTCAGACTATGAACAGCATTTAATCCTCGGAGGGACGCAGTTACTGTAATGCTTCACACCCAGAATAGGGTATCAGATGGTACGCTTAATCACACATATATCTTAAAGAATAGATAAATCAATAAGATACGATCTAAGTAGTTTAGGGTTTACCATTTAATCATATTCAATAGTAAGCTCAAATAGGAGAACTTGCGCCTGTCATTCATAAGTTCTTCAAGAACTGATTGAATATATTTAGAAATATTTCATTACAAGCGCCAACAAGAATTTTAAAACATAAATAAGTAATAAAGAACATCCTATTTCATTTTTAGAAAGTAGCAATTCCGAAAAAAATGTCCTTAAAATCCATAGACTGAGCTCCAAATGAAATAATCTTCACAATCAAAAATGAAATCACCACTTTTGGCTATTAACATGTAGTTATTTTACAGTGAAATAAATAGAAGATATAAGATAATCAACGAAAGATAAAAGGAAGTGCAAGAGAATGAACACACTTTAACGAGAGCCCAAAGATAGCGTATCTCAGGTTCAGCAATGAGCGAATTTAGAAAATCCGTTACTGAAATGTTCGATGCCAGAATAGTATCTCTAAAATAAAATACGAAAACGCAAGTGTTTATAAAAAAATATACAAAAATAAAAGCAAAAAATCTACACTTGACGTTGAGATTCAAAGTTAAGAGCCTTCGAGGTTTCATCTGCAAATTGGAGTAAAATAAAAATGTATAAGTAAATATAAAATGAATAAAAAAGTTATGTAACATAAACATACTTGCCGTCATAAAATCACTCATGAGTTTAATCTCCCTAATATATCTCTTATTGGCATATGTACACTGGTTTTTCAAATATGCTCTTAGAGCAGCAAACAAAAGAAGACGCCTGGAAATAAGGTGATCAGATAAAACGATAAAACTACTTCGTGCGAGGGGAATTAAAACCAATTATTGATGAAGGCAACGCAGGAACAACAAGCTCAAGAGTTCTTGCATTTTCGCCCTAGAAAGTAATACGACAAAACATATTACGTACTGGTTCAAGTATAAAACAGAAGCGATCTTCACTTATATTGGCTGTCAAAAAAGCGGCATTTAAACATTGTTCATATCGTTCCGTATTCTAAGAAAGTAAAGAAAACAAAATAATATACCTTATAGAATGGATAGCTTAAAACTTCAGCAAAAGGAACATCGCAATGCATACGATCGGGCAGCATAAGCTTAAACGTTGATTGATTTGATTGAGATCCGACAAAGGCCATATCTTCGAGATTCGTAAAGCTAGGTCCTTAAAATATCACGAATCTAAGGGATGTGCGCGAATACAAATGCAAGGTTTTGTGTTTTGCATATAGCGCCTCAGCTTTAAGGTCAAAATTAAATAAAATAATAAATTAATATATAACTTTAATTTTTAATAGTAATTATAAATAATTAGAAATAAAACGTTTTATTTTTGATAGATCGTGTAATTCATATATACCTGACGCGCTTATTTCGAGCTATGTGAAAACACATGAACATATTCGACGATCGGTGCCTAATTCGGATATTTTGTTAACAAGATAAACCGACCTTTTTAAAGTTGATCCAAATGAGTTATCTTTGTATTTCAGCTTAGCATGAAAGTCACAGTTGCATTTGGCGAAATGAAAATTGTGGTTCCTTGTGGGTCTGGGGATTTTTCTATAAAAGATCTTGCTGCGAAAGCAGTTTACAGAATGAAACATTCTTTGAAATTTGTGAGTTTTAGTAATAGTTCTAACTTATTTAATGCAAAAAATTATTATTTACTATGATATTTTATTGCCTATATTTAAGCGTTAGGTGTTTAAACTATTCTCTTTTTCCGTCTTACTGCATTAATTACCTGTATGATTTGTCTATAATGAATTAGTTGATGAAGTTCCTTTCCCTCACAAAATGAGATTCATATTTTGTTTGTAAAACTGATACTTTATTTAGTTATTAATTTATCGTTTGCCGAAAAATTTTTGTAATTGATTGAATTGATCGATTTGTTAATGCATCATTTTGGATAGATTTTTCTAGTAAGAATCCAACAAATTAACGTCCTTCTATTTTAGTCCTCCGATTTCGATAAAATTCTCGTTCACAGCCTTTCGATTTCCCGTGATGGTGGAATACTTGACTGGGATGATCTCGTTTCGGATGTTCTGGATGACCGGGAACAGGTGTGCCAAATTGTACTTGTTAAAGCACTTCTATTTGCCTTATATATTGCTTAAACGTTGTATTTTTTTTATTTTCAATTACTATTATTCTATTATCTTGTCGTTTTGTCAACAAATTTCTTTTGAGAATGCTTTAAAGAGACATTTTTGGCGTTGGCGTTATTTTGCTTTGTATCATGTTACTTGTTTCTATTTTCTACTTGGTAGATCCTTGTAGATCTTATACTTCACCTGGCACAGCTTGAAATTGGTCTTGCTATCTGAATTAATACATGAAATGCGCTTTCTTAATAAATAAATGCACTACAATACAGGGGAAGAAGGTGCTTGGAGAAATGATTATGTTATATTAAAATGTTTTCTCTGTGATCTTGCTTTTCAATAAATTCTTCCAATTCGCAGCATGCTCAAAATTCTGATTTGGTCTTAGCGTTGATTTTAGCAAGAGACTATGTGAGATGCATTTGAAAAAAACGCTAGTACGGGTTGTTCAAGAGGATCGTCTTAAGATCTAATATTTAACTCGTTCTATTTCTTACATCGGGATTCTTTTTCAAATAATTATTTTTTCTCTTTCCTTCTGATTATCATAGAAATGGATCTGTGGTAATATTTCTTGAGTAAATTTAGGTCAGACTTTAGAAAGGAAAGAGAATAGGTGATTGAGGAGTTGTTCGAAAAATAAATATATAATAATACACGCTCTGGATCGACTTTGCCATTGATTTAACGCAGAGTTTGGGAGATTTTTATTTCTCGACATAACCGATATTGAAATGAACTGTTTTGGAATACCGAATTGATATTTTTTAGACAACCAGAAGTTGTTTATAAGACTTTAACTCTAAGATGAAACGACTGCTATCTCTTAACATGGCATCTTTAATCATTCTATCGATTTCTCTTACTTTTCAGAATTAATAAAAATAAGACTCGATAGTTTAACTTAAGTAAACTGAGGGTATTCTAATTTAATTTGAGCGAGAGAGGAGGTAAAGGAGAAGATTGTTTTATTACAACCAAAGGTGCCTTAATTTGCGATGAAATATCTTCTTCCCTATATGACAAACATTATAATGTGCCAATATTTAATATTTCTTCAGAAATTTACATTTATATGAGTTTGGTAGTATTTCTTAAGTAAGTTGAGACCAGCAATATATAGACTTGGGAAGAGGCAGAGAAGGAGATGGTTGAGGCTTTGTTACACGTGCCAGGCCGTGCGTGCGTAGCGCGCTTGTCCAGGTGATTTCTCGGATTGCAATCAATGGCCAATGCCAATTGGTCTTCCCCGTTCCCTACTGCTAATACTAACAATTACCGCCGCACGTATGCGCTCTCCATCTCTTCCTCTCTCTGTTTCCCTCTCTAATTCCCCTGATGTCTGCGCTTCCACCCTGTGCTTATGTTTACGACTTTGTAAAACAATAACAAAACTAGAAGTCGTCTAAACATCATATGCTCTAGCTTATCTGATGGGACCAGTTCAAAACTAATACGTATTGCTAGTTATACTACAATCGTTACCGATGTATATTTAGATGAATGGGAACCCCACAAAGAGTGGAGATCCCGTTGCTGATATCATGTGTCGTCACTATTGGGAACTTAACTGGGATTTGTAGTTTATATTTACCACTAGGATGAGCTTTTTAGATCAGGTTACTTATTAGTACATGCTTCATTATCCAAATCAGGTTTTCAAAATAATGCTGGCTGCCTCTACGACTTTGTTTCTCATAGCGGATTTCCATTTTGAACAGAAGTTATAATTGGGTCATTTTAGCACTTTTTAAAACGGTAGGGGACGGTGAAATCGATGTCATCGATGATGTTGAATTTAATGTCTTTAATATGGTATAAGTTATTTGATAATTCTCCTTGAGCATTAGGTGAAGTCTCACCATCACTTCCTTTCGGCCTCTCTATGTTATTGGTTTAAATGACCTTGCGCCATCGTCATCCATATCAACATAAATCTAAGCCAGTGCCTTTTCTTCCGCCTCCGTAAAATTATTTAAAATGTATAATTTAGTCAGAAATGAAGTGTAATGATTGTGTTCATTCAAATCTCTTTTTGGCCAATGGAGAAAAGAACCGGGTTAACTTCTTCCACATTGTTATTATTTTAGTGGTTTCAATAGAAATGTAACTCTTGCCATTATCTATGTGACCCAGTTTTAAACAATATTACTCTCGTTCATTTCAAGTGGAAATATATTTTGAGAATGATAAGTATAAGTCAGTTCCAGTTTGATTTAGTATCCTTTATTAAGAAATGTGCAGAACATTTGATGCTTTTGCATCAATACTGATAAGTCTTTATAGTAGACTGGAAAAAAGGATGTTTGCTATTTTTTCTGCGATAATGGAACGCGCTCACCTTTAGTTTTTTTAAAAATAGTATTTTCATATATGAATTAGTAGTTCCGAATTCATTGTTGGATTTATTACTTTCCGAATATTAAATAAGCAAATATTACTTGTTTTCATTTCAAACAAGCGAGGAACAAAAATAATTAGAAGTGAGTATGAAAATTTATTGATTTCCAAAATATTTCCCGCTAATTTCTAAGTGGTCTTTTCTGCCATCCCTGGATGATTTAACATATCCAATTTTCCCCTGTAATTCCTTTTATACGTCATCGTTTTTGCTCATTTGCAAAAAATTTATATATGCAGTATTTACCATTCATTTTCACCATCAGTATTTAATGGGGAAACTCACCGCTATTCCGTCGGTCTTTGACAGGTGTCATACATCCGTCATTTAGATAAGCTGGGTCTACTTTGTACGTGCTGCCCGCTTTTCACCTTGTCTACCTTATCTATTATCGTCCGAAATATTTTTAGGAGTTAAAATGAAATAATTTAGCAACTCTTGATTCTTTTAAATTTGGGCTGATAAGTGCTAAATTGCGACAGTTTTTTGTTTTAATTAAATGATCAAACTAATAAAATAATATTCTATGCCGTGGTAAGGATATGTAAAAGAATTCTAATAAATATACATCGGCCAACGAGCATGCCTGTGAAACTAGAGCTCAGAACTGTTGATGGGTATTAAGTAAACGGTATGAATGTGCCAGCTAACTGGTCAAAAGGGGAATAAGAGAACGCGGTTTTCTCATTAGAGAGGATCTGAAGCCCTTGTGGAAGGAGAGCACTTTAAAGTACATCCTCCTCATATCTGATTAAGGGGAATTGTAATATTCTCAAAACTGATTGTTGCTCTTGTCAATTTTAGCTTGTGGCGCAATATTCTGTCGAATCCAGTCTCCCAGGTCCAACTTTCTCCCCACCAAAGTTCCAACCCACTCCCAGCCTAGCTCCCTTGATATTTGAGCTCTCTCGGGTCCAACATCCCCATACTGCAGGTACTGGAAGTGGTGATCCAGATCCAAGTAGTAGTGGTGGTGGCGGCGTTCTGATGAGTCACATCCGTGTTGGGTACAGTGGTGTTCATGGCGCTGCAGGTAGTTCAAGCAGTAGCCTGAGCCTGAGTTCTGGCAGTTTGGGAGGTGGCGGTCATCAACATCATCATCATCATCGAACTCCACACAGTCATCAAGATCTCTTCTCTTCTACTCGACATTCAAGAGCTGCTGAATTGCCTGATCACCATTCTCAGCACCTCCACCAACATCACCACTCACTTGCTCACCAGCAACCTCTAAATGAAATCGAGATCCCTCCGCAGGGTAAAGATTTACTATTAATGAGTCACCTTTCTTCACGCTCCAATTATTTTGATCAAGTATTTTTGTCAAGATATTCATTCTGATTGAAAAACTTAGTAGTCAGTGTAGATTTCGTTTCCAACATAAATCCAGGGATAACATCCTGTAAAATTTTGACTTTTCTTTGATGGGAGCATTTTTATTCAGTGAAATTCTATTCTTTCGTAGCATTTAATAAAAAATTATGCGTATTGAATTTAGATTCACAGTTATACAGGCAGAATCGTTGTCATCAACAAAGTTTAAATGTACACTCCCTTCTTTTATCAAGCAAATTTTCGCCGGATTTGTAGAATTCTGATTATGAAAATGTACACAAATTCAAAATTCAACTTAGGGAAATTAGTTTAATTTTCATCCAAGTATCAATCATATTCAGCTATACCAGACCAAGTTTATGTCACAGACAGAACTCTAGCAGTAGAGAATCATTTACTTTCCAGGAACGACTATTTTTTCTCCACTAAACGAAATATTGGGAGTCGTAATCTGAATATTCTCCATTCAAGTTGTATTTCTGATACTAGCATTAATCGATAATCTATCTGATAAACAGATTAGAGATGCGGAGGAATATTCTGATGGTTCCCTGGTTAAGAAACATTTGTATATCCACTATTTTTAAAAATAGTCCCACAAGTAGGTGTTATTTAAACCCAAGTCACCTGAAGGGAAACCGCTTACTACACTAGTGACATTCGGATAAACAGTTTACCTAATCGCCTAGGTGTACATTAGCCACCGTCTTGCGTGTGTGGTTAGGGGATGTGGTGCCCTCTTCTGTATGACAGCTGACATGGAAAATTATCTACTAGGGCCATCAATGTAAGTAAATTCCATTGAGGAGAGGAGAAGGAGGGAAAAAGTTCGTTCCATTAGCGCACTCTTTCGGTACTTAATTCAACAAATGAAATACCTAACTTTCTAAGTCGGTATTTGCGATTCATCGATAAACAAAAATGGTAGTTGGATTTTTTTAGATAATCCTTCCCTTCGTAACGTTTGTGAAATGCCATTTCATATAAAAGGTTATTTAATTTTATCTCTCAGGAAAATTTTATTTAATTATTTATGATTCTTTGTCGAATCCATTTTAAGTCATCAAAATGGATGTAATTTTACTTGCTGTGAAATTCGTCTTATTAATTATAATTATCTATTTTTTTTCCTTCGAATTAGAATTTAATTTTCTTAAATAGAAATCGTAGTTAAAATGAACAGGAACTTATTTAATGAATTTTTTCCTCAGATCGTTATTTTCCCATGATCTATGTTCCTACCACAGGTGGTCATTTTGATCTACGGATGTTCAAATCCAGACCACCCGCATAGGATAATTCAAAAAAACACCTATGTACATAACCTTTGAACAAATTTCTGAATGCCATTTGATTCACTGTAAATGGATAATTAATATGTAGTTGTTTTCGTAAATGTATAGAAATTACGAACTGCTTTTCCGAATGGAGTGAATTATGTTCTTTTCCTTTTTTATTCATTTGAAACTGACAAAATCGTTTTATAGTCGTCTCGGGATTTTCTACTTTCCGATAGAAGTCAGAGAACTCTCTATTTCATTCGGTATTCTTGCACAATTATTTTATTCAATGATTTTTTTCAGAGATTGAACTATATGCTTAGTCAACGTTTTCGACTGTCTCAAACATGCATTTCGTTTGCACTCTCTTTGATCTGCTATTATCGCATCTAATTTTACTTGCGATTATGACATATCTTAGACAAAAGAAAAGACATTCAAATCAACTATCTATTACAATCGGGAGAAGATCCCCATTTTCGGTGCACTTCTCCTTTAGTGATCCTAAGTACTAAAAGTTATGCATTTATTTTCCCAGATCAGCTAGTTTTACTTATTTCAACTCCCTACCCCCTGTCCAAGTGGAATACCAACGACACTTTGTTTTGCCTGTTTTTTTCTTTCTAAGAGTACTAACAATAGAAGTGTTTGTTTCATTTTTCACTATCTCTAGTTCTTCCATCTTCTGAGGTGTTCAGATACTCTACTGGCATTATTTTCACCATAGTAATGTAATTGTTACCAAAATCTCCTTATTCACCCTCTAACTTACTGGTCTAGGGCAGAGAAATTAGTCACCACCTTTTATGATTACCTATTCTCAATTGCGTTCCATCTTGTTGCAGATTGCGTGAGTCATTAATTTATTTCGTCTCGCGGGCGGTGTGGTTTTGTAATCAAAGTGATGAGTTCGTTACAGAATATCGCAAAATTTTAAATCTGACACTCAATAAAAGAAAATGGTGTTTAAGAAGACATAGAAAGGCGTAATTTTGATATGATATACCAAAGCAGGTTTGAATTTACTAGTCATTATGGCTACTAGCTGGGCCTAGGTATAAGGTTGGGATATGGGAAACATCCCTACCTCACTTCACAACGATTCAGGAAGGTAATGCCGTTCCAATGATACACTCTAGGTACAGGACTTCAAACGAAAACCACACAGTTATCTATTTTTGTCTCTGGCAAACCCTGAGGATATAAAAATAGGTAGCTCTGTCAAGTAAATTAGTATCGTTTTGCTTTCTATCTTATCCCAACTAGTGACTCTGTAACTGCAAAGATGAGAGTGGCGTCCATTACCCGGCCTTTTAAACTGGATCAATTGGAGTGGACTATTTCTTCTGCGATCAGGCTAATTAGAACTGGATTATGAATTCTAAGAGTGCAAAATTTCGCTCTTGGAAAAGTACATCTATTACAATTTCATTCATTTATATGAAAAATCAAGCTTCAAAATTGAGTTTGGGAATTTATTTTCGTTCCCAAAAACCTTAACCGCAACTGAAGCTGCGTAAAAATTTTGTTTTCAAGATTAAAATTCCCAAATTAGTCTGCATTCTTGTTAATATATTCACCAATTTATGATCAGTTGGACTGATTAGTGATTCGGGGAAATTCTTTTGAGATATTAGCTTGGTATCATATTGAAATTCCCTTATACTACCATATACATATCTGGAACGATCTTCAATTTTTTCAAATTTTCTATGGTTACTGGATGCTGGATGCACAGCTAGGTGTAGCATCTAAATAATTTGGAAATAGGGCTGAGAACAAAAGAAGCTATGACATTTTATTTTGCAGTTTTCTACTTTATCAGGTGGCGTAAATTTGCCCCGATTTGTTCACTGCGGCTTCATTTCAAATTCGATCCAGATATTGGACTTCTTCTGCAACAAAAAATCAACAAAAGCCCATTTCCTGACTCTTGCAAATGGCATTATTTTTACAACAGTCAGTCACTGTTTGTTCAATGTTGTGATATCTGTACCACTTTTCCACATCTGCCCCTATTTCTGATCCAATTTTGTGGCAGTTTGTTGTTACGTTCTAAGATCTTTTCAACCATATTTGGGATCTGAAAGACTCAGTTTACATATTTTTGAAATTAATATTATTACTGCTATCCCTTACCACAAATTTAAGGATATTTTTTGTTTTAAGAATGCTTTCATCTCCTTAACTCCTTTCATTTTAATAATTGCATCGTTTTATATTCATGATTTCGTCTAATGTACTACAGATTTGTAGAATTTTTTGAACGAAATCAGTTTTATCTGGGTTTGTGAATTTCTAGGTGGAAGTGTTTTTTAGATATCCCACCGGAAAAGGTAATAATTTTTCAAGTCATAGTTATGTAAATAATTGCGACTTTTTTATCAAAACGCTGGCCTAAAACATAGTGTTTATGGTTTCCTTCATTTTATCATTTCTAGGCATTTTTGAAGACCAAAATAAAGCCGATTCAGGTTACAAATCAGACCACACTCGACTTTTCTGTGATCTTCCTTCCTCCAATTCAGGTGATGCCGGTCGACAGAATCTTGTAACTCCACCTCTCCCTCCTCCAATCGTCTTTGATTATGAGAAGAATTCCCTGTCGCATCAACAATCAGCACGCAAATCTCTACCAGAATCCCCTACTGATAATGGGCCAAATTCAGAGGGTATACCTACACGGGGAGCCAACAATCCTGTTATGGAAAAGGTAATCCACCACTAATGCTTTAATGAATATTTTAATGTCATTTACTAAGTCAATTATTGATAATTTGACTTTGCATTACACAACCTAGTTTGTCTGATCCAAAGCCGATATATAACAGGTTAGACAAAGTGTTATCACTGATCAGAATGCATGTATCTTCGTTGTGATAGGTAGTTGTGTTCCTATCCTCGCAGTGTACATATAATTCATCTTTATACAGAAGAATTTCTCATCGCATTTATCCCAAACGTCATCAATCATCCTATCCCAGCGTTCTTCTCGATTTCTCGGGTCGAGATAGCCAAGACGATTACTGAGAATTTGAGTTATAGGCGATAATGGCTAATTCAAGTTAAAGATGATATTTATCTCACTGTCGAGCATATAACCTTACTTCTTAGATTTAGAAATAAATATATTCTGAAAAATTAGGGTTCATTCGAACAGCCTTTCAAATGAGGAATCACACGCAGTTAATTATGCTTCATCTCGATCTTCTTCTTTATTTAATTCTAAGTTGAAATTGACGGCAATTTGGTTGCAATTGAGAATGCAGTTCAGGAGATGGCATCCTAGTCGGTCTCCTCTTTTATTGGAATTTTTAACATGCTAGTTGTTATTACAGAACACTATAAATTATAAAATTTTTATTCCACTGTTATTTCTGAGATCCATATGAAATATGGCTGGGAAGAGACATTCACTGTGTTATTTTTTTTTCTGCTATGACATTTATTCTTTGCAGTTACTTTGCGTTTTTTTATTACACTCAGCTACAACAAAATTTCATAATTAATTTTCCATTGAAAAAAATTGGGCGAGTGTGTTAAGGTCGACAGAAATTGAATTATTTTTTGCCAGGAGATCTGGTAAAGTTGGTTTAACAGGATTAAGATTAGATTATCTAAGGATTAGACTCCGTAGGCTATAAAAATGTTCACGGTCTGTTGCTCTCGGGCGCCTTTACTCGTATGATGACTAATTGGATCCAATAAACCGAGTCATTATTATAGCGTAAAGCTACAACTTTTAAAACAGATTATATTCAATAAATCTATAGTTAAATAATCTTGTTATAAATTACTACTCATTCAAAAACCTTGCGGTTATTCAAGCTATCGGAGATTCTTTCAAGACGGAGAGCACATTTACGGAGCAGCTGGGATTATGAAAAGAACGACTATATTGACAAAGAGAAAGAGATTGCTGAAGGTGAGGAAGGAGACGATGAAGACGATGTAGATGAAGACGATTTTATGGAGGTTTCTGACGCAATCAGTGGAAAAGCCAACTTGGAAACTCCCGCGATGGTCTCGTCTCTCTCCACACCAGGGATTGGTGAGATATCAATAATGACCACGACTAGCAATTGTTCAGGAAAACGATCTACAACAACTAATACAACTGATGGTGAAGGTGGTAATTTCAGTGATGAAGGCCTCTCCACAGTTAGGAGAGTTGTACAACAGCCATCCTCACTTCCTAAAGAATCAAATTTCTCCAGTACACCTACCAGATCCCCCTTTTCTGCTGCTCAAGTGAGTCTTAATTAAATTTAAAACAGATAATTTTCAGTAAAAAGAAAAATAAAATATTCTTTTAGCGGGCTTGCCCAACTTTTTACTTTTTCCCGGTTCTAAGGTATGGTTTTCCCTAATTTTAAAATGAAATATAGTATATTTTAAATTAGAATATGTTTAAAATAATATAATTGGGCAGAAAAGGACAAGACTAGTAACAAACTAAGTAATAACTTCGAGTTGGACATTTTGATGCAGTTATCTTATTTGGTTTGTTAATTTAATTCTTTTTGTTTTAATTATTTTAGACATCAAAGAATTTGGAACCGCTAATTTCCTTTGCAGTATCTCCTCAAAAGAATTGCCCGTCTCGAGGTGTGTGCCTTAGATAAACTGATTAAAAATGTGCAGAGGCATTTTGCTGTGACTTAAAATAAAAAAAGCCACATTTCTATAAATGTCAACTGAGGTGGAATAATAATTTCTCAAAAAGCATAAGTTTGGAAATAACCTTTTATCAAACAAACTTAAAGTTGAATATGACTAAATTCTTGATACTTGAATTCTACATTCATCGCGTTGTGCGCTTTTTATTGCAATGGTTTTATTTCAGTACGTCATGCTTTAATGTTCCAAAGTTCAAATTTCACGATTTGACTTCTGGGTGAGCTCATATCTGTGATGCACAGATCTAAATGACCAGTCGGTTAAACTGAGTGGTTGGTCGCGCCACCTCAATGAATTTGTCTGTAATAAGCTAAGAACAGGCGCTTACTTGCAGCTAAGATGTATTTAACATAATAGAGGTGACCAGCAAATGAATGTATGTGCTTCGCTATTAGGTAATCCAAACTGTCAAGTATTAACCGACCGACCATCCCACCGACCACATCAGCATCAAACTGTTTTCACTGATAATCCACACAATGATAGTCTCCCTAGAGACAGATCTATTCCAACAGAATTGAGTCGTGATAGTGGCAGTAAAATTTCGACAGCTAATTCATACCAAAATCAACCCCCGATAGGATCAAATTCCAAGGCTCCGACTGCTGCAAATGCATTTCAATCTGATCAAAATGAAGAGGAATTGGAAGCTGAGGCAGAAGAGGATTATCCCATGCTAAGACTGGATTATCGCCTTAAGTAAGCCTTCTTCATTATCTTCCAAGTTGTTTATTTTCCTTAGCAGAAACTAAATTGTTTCAAAGCCTTTAATCACGCCAATACATAGATACAGAAAGTTTGTTGGAGACTAGCTATTAGTAGACTGTGGTAACAGTAAGAAGGGAGTCGGATACAGTTGGATCAAGGTTGGTAATTGATGAAGCAGTAGGCAGTGGCGTATTGAAGGCAATGACGTCTGGACTAGCTCAGGAAGTGGCGCATAGAGATGCATCAGTGTTTTGTCGGTCAGCTAGAGAGCGCCCACTTATATACTTTGTTAAGTCATTCAAATTATCCGTTAATTTCGGTAACCGAACATACTCGGCTGAACGATCAGAAATCGGAGGCAACATCTGCAAGTTAGAGAACAGGTACATTAAGATTAACATTAAATATAGGTCAGGTCAAGCTGACTCAGCAAGTTAACAGTGTCGGGTCCAGTGTTGATCAGATCTTAAGGATACCAGCGAGAGTTTGACATTGAAACCGGAACAAGTTTCCATAGTATTTCACCGTACTAAAAAATAAGATTTGTCCTCCATGGTTTGATTTGAGAAATTGTCTCAATCTTTTCTGTTTTTTATTTATTATAGAAAACATGACTATTTTTTCCCATTTATAGACCTCTTTAAGGAAGTAGGAGGATATATTTCAATAAATTACTTTTCTATTTTTAAGTTTAGTGTCCTAATCATTGGATCAGCTTGACTTTTTAAATAATCTTTCTCGAGCATCTCAAACATTGAATTCTTTTTTTCATTTTTGAGTGGAAGAGAGTAGAAGGAAACAAGTTAACTTAACTATCAGATGAATGAAATTCAAACGCGTTTAACATGGATCACCCTAAATAATAATTCCCGACGAAATTTGGGAGCTGTTCTGTGAACCCAGAATTGCTTGTTTAATTACATTTACCACTCTATTGTCATTCATTAATAAAAGAGTTTGATCGTTCTGTTAACGTTTCGCGAAGTCCAAAGCCCTAAAGGAATCAACATCGATGGGTAGTGGCGGTCTAAATGAGGTCGAACATGAGACATTATCCCCATCTCATCATCAGTAAAATATCCCTATTCCCATCCCGCTAACTATGAGAATATAGACTTGGGTCAAGACTATGATTCCTGACTAGGACTTTTGCTTATCTACTAAAACAGTTATCATGGCTCAGCTATTTGTCTTAAAACTCGTATCATCTCACACAATATTAATTTACGTTCGCACTTTCGGAATTCTACCAAGGTTTTCCTCCCGCAGTCTTAATTATTGTGACCTCAAGTTTATTGCAGTCTAAACTGGCCGCAAATTCCTATTTTATTGCTGATATTCCCTTCCCCTTCGGCAATTTTGATCCCATTTCAGTGGAGTCTTTCCAAGTTAAATGTATGTGATATTTCAATAATAATTGGTTATCATCCACATGGACATACTATTTAATTTCAGGGGAGATGGGCAGGATGCAGAAGTAGCAGCAAAAAGTCCTCCGCAACCCAATGTAATTTCCACACAATCCGTATTACCTGACGAGCCCCAGCCACCACCTCGAAGTTCACATCGGGGATTGACTACTCCTGCAGTCTTACAATGGCTGGAATCAACCCAAGCTGCTACTGCAGCGGAAGGTTGTATCATTTCACCATTTGCAACTCCTTCAAGTGTAATGTCTGGTACAAGTTCTCTTGCTCAAACATTAGGCGGTGGAGAAGACGAGACTATCTCTGCTAGTCAACATGACTTAGTGAGTCGGGTCATTCGACTAAATGTTCGAGAAGCGTCTGAAGACTTGAGAAGGGGTTTCTTCCTTTCTGGTTATGAATCGGAACCTGTGAACATCCGACTGACAAACAATAACCCTGGAGAGAATTTGGGTATTCAGATTAAACCCATTTTCACAGAACCGACGGAGATTATTCCGTTTGTTGGAGAAATTCCTCTTAATTCAAATTCCAGTGGCAAATGGTGAGTTACATGTTATTTACATTAAGTAAATACCTGATTTCTGTAATTTTAGGATGTCTTTTGGTTAGAATTTTGTTCACCAATTTTATATTAGGCATTATGTGATGTAACAGAAGTCTATTGCGTAAATCAAGTTATAGGTCACGGCTTCAATGGATATTGACATGCCAACTGTCAAACAGAAGTGACAGAATGCACGCTAGTGCTGCGATAATCAATGTACACGGTCGGTTTTCATGAGGTCAGTGCTCATCGATGCACATTCGGTAACATGGATAGTCAACTGTATTGGTTAACTCCGTTAAAGAGAGGGTTATGAGAAAGCGAGCTTATAATGAGCGTGATTTCAGGATGTATTCCATTTTCGCTTTCCTAAGTAGGCTAGGGAAGGTTCTCATAAGAGCGTCCTTAGGATCCCACTTTGTTACTCGAGATGCACTTCAAGAAAACGTGCCTGGGAAGTGAACTTAAGTAAACTATTCTTTTTCCGTCGAAATTTCTTTACGTTATATCTTATCCCTGGTTCGAAAGGTCAAAATATCTAAAAATACGCGTATTTTTTGTTTTTTTTTTCCCCACCTAAGTATATCGAATTGATGCAGTTTGTGCGTCAATGTGCGTAATTATTATTTGTGGAATTTATGCGTGTAATTATTTAATATTTAAACAGGGCACTTGGTGTAATTAATAGCAGCAATGCTGTAAAACACATCAATTTCCAAACAATTAGGCAGATTTGATGTTTATTCATTACGTTTGGGATTGAATCGGCTTTAAAATTAATCGAAATGTGGTGTTTTTGGGAACAAGTAAACATCACTGAAAGAAAGAAAGGCATGAATCTAAAATAAATAAACACCTTGTAAACGAATATCAGAAAGCAAGATATGATTTAGAACTTTTAAATCTATTGATTTAAGAGTCTTCAAAATTGACGAACAGTTGACATCACTGGTGAAAGTCATTATCGTTTTGTATCCCCAAATTTGAATACGCGGTTTGAAAGCAGTTCACATAGAAATCATAAATTATAAATAATTTCTGCACTCTTATTAGCTAATAAAAACGAAAACATTTGAAAGATGGTTTATAATAACCTCAATACAAAAATATTTGTTAGTACATTCATTCAGTTCTTGATTTATTGGCTTTTCCTTATTTTCCATCATTAAAAGTGTTAATGGACCACATTCGTTACTACTGAATTTTGATAAATTTCGTTGTTTTCCTACCCAAATAAAATGACAGAATATTGTTATTGAAACCTATTGGTAACGCTGTTATTATGCACCCTACATTATTTGACAGCTAAAAAATGGATATTTTGGAATAAACCGCTAAACAGCACTTAGGGAAGCTTTCTAGCAAGTTAAGTTACGCTTTTTTAAGCATAAACTCACTACACTACTTCTCATTTCCCTTTCAGTGAGGCCGGACTTGAAGTTCACGCCATTATGCCAAATGGGAGAGTTGCTCGAGAAGGAATCCTGTCAGTCGGTGATCGAATCTTGAGTATTAACGGTACCTCTCTCATTTGTGTACCGTTTGACAAGTGAGCAATAGATCCCTTCTCTTCATTTTCCTAGGATTTGTATCATTTTGTTGTTCTGTTAAGTTTAGACGTAGATACACTGGATAATTATTTTATCATAGTTTGTTAAAATGATGTCTTAGTGATCCACAATTCGTCATTCTTCCAAATTCAAATAATTGCAAGCGAGCGTTTTACAGTCTTTTAATCGCGCAAAAGAATATAAACATGAGGAACTGTTTAAAAGTCAGATAAGATTAAGAGGGAAATTCGGGTGAAAGTACAGAATAAAACCAGGACATTCAAAGAGGCCTTATTTATTTGAATTTTAATGATGCAGATGTTAGGGCTTGATCCTTTAGTCATGGCCTGGACGTTTAGTGTTCATTGATCAACTGACTAAATTGTATGGCTATTTTCTTTCTTTTGATAACCAAGGACAATTATATGGCTCAAATCGAGATGTTTTATTTTATACAAAAAAAATTTCATTTTAAAAAACTTGTATTCATAATTTTTTTCTTCCTGCGTCCCTAACTTTGTTTTCTATTTCCTCTTCTCTGCCCACATAAATCCCGCGTTAGTAGTTTCACCTCCCTGTTCTAAAAATAGACCACAGTTATTTATGTTTTTTCTGTAAGAATCAAGTTAATTTGATTAAAATCTTTAACTTTTTTACTTTTCCTGGAGAAATTTATTTTGGTTGCGTGTTTCTTTACCATTAAACTAGCTTCAAAAATAGATTTTACTAACTTTACAATCCTGTATGAAGGCACCACTTTATAAATGCTAACTACATATTCATTTCCGATATTTGTTAAGACTGTCTAGTTACCAAGTTATAGTAAAAGCCCTATAATAGTAAGCTGTTTTAGAGAACTTTTGCTAGCTTGGTTAGAGTTAGCAGGTAAGCGTGTTTAGGCAAGGTTACGCAGTAGGGGTTGTGTATTAGGCAAAAGTGGGAAGAGAGTGGGAGAGGGAGAAAGAGAGCTTTATGTCTTCTCGGTTTTGGACAGTCAGGCCTGTGCTGTGTTTAGCCTGCTACTGTTTCGTTTACGCGAGCAACAGCCAAGAATAGACATTGCGTGCCTCCACACATGAACGCACGCTCCTATACGACCTTGATGACTGGCCAATAAGCATGCGCAAACAGTGGCATGTACGCACCGCGTTTCAGTATCGTCTTATTCCGTCTCCCACCCTAAAGACCTTCCCTATTGTTTTCTCGGCTTATTTCAGGCTTGTTGTTTGGGTGTATGGCTGGTTGTGTATGTAATCACGCATTACTGAAAGCTTGTGGAATTTGGGGAAGTGAATTATGTGGGTGATTCAATGAAAGCTACTTTCACACGTGCTACGTCCATTAAAATAGCTGATAAGGAATTGCACGCTGCATTAGATTCGACTTTTTACGTATTTATTAAAATTTAAGGTGATAGCCTAGGGTTAACAATATCAAAGGTATGTAAGATTTTTTCCGTTTTTCCTATTCATTTTCTAGCAGACATCCCTCGATAGAGAAAGAAAAAAGCGAGTGGCTGTCAGCAGTCCTAAAACGAAGGAAAAATATAATCTGGAGAACCACGAGTCACGTGCATACTTTCTCAGTGGTACAAAATTTAGTAATTCAAAGTGGAAATCAACATTGCATGACGTGTGTAGTAGATGTAATGTTAACGCATTTTGTAACAGTTCCTCTTTTCTCAAAAGGAGATATGGGTGAGAGGGAAAGAGTTAGCATTCTGTCGAAATACCTATCAACGTATAATAATCCGGGGCTGCTGTTTATGAAGAGAACCTATCATATTTTTCATTGAGACAGGAATTTGTAGTATACACCCTTATAATCTGCCTTTCACAATATTACTATTGCTGTTATCTTTCTACTCTGAATTCAACATTGTTAGTTATAATGATATTCGTTTTATAAGTAAACCAGACCGAAATTGCCGATTCGATACATAGATTTCGTTCTACGTCCCTCTCAATATATAATAAGATGAAAGTCTGTTCTGTGAGACTATTTTGTATCCTATGACAAATTTGTTCTAACATTTGTTTTCATTTCTGAAATATTGTCGCACGTACTTCTGCGAAAGTAATTAGCGTTTTATTAAATGCAGTAAGAAAATCCGTGTCAAGGATATCGTTGCCTTTTCGACCGTTTTTGCATTCATATATTCTGCATATATGCATCATTTCAAGCTGTACTAAGGGCGAAATTTAACACTACTTGTACTTATCAAGACTTATTAAGACCTGATCAGCAATGATGTGGGTTAAAGCTGCCTCCTCTTTGGCGTTTCTATGATTTTGGGGTCAACTGAACGTTGGTTTCGAGGTTACTTCAGGTGTACTTTATATTTAATTTCACTAAGGTTCAAATCACGGTTCACAGATTATTAGCTCTTCATAATAATCAATTTTCTCGCTGTTGACGAGGCGGTTTTTAATTCCCAAGCCCGTTTAGGAAAGAGTTTTCCAACGCTCATCTTGGGTAGAGAGTGACATCATAGAGCCTTCCTGGTGAGAGACTTGAGCTCTGCCACCAATCCGCTCAGCGGATTTGAAGTTATCGGGATTGAGCCCGCGATCAGTGACCTCGCAAATGTGAATTTCTCACTAGATAGGCTGCATAATAAAATTACTGTACCCGAGGTTAGTGTTAGAAAATGCTTACCTCCCAGGAAAAACAATCACAAAATAAATGTTCTCAGATTTGTTTAACTTGCGTAAATCATTTGATATACTCCGTTCCTGGCATTAAAGTAATTTTTCTTCTCCAACTCTAAGAATCATAAATTTCAGTTCAATGGCTTATTAAACTGTGCAATTTAGTCATTAATTTCAAGTTTTCTAATTAAAAGGTTTTAAAAAGTAGGCGAAAAATCTAGAAGCGCTAAAGTGTTTATCTCCCATTTGAAATAAATTAAGTTCTCTTGTAAGGTCTTTTATTGCATTGCTCCTATTATATCCAGACCACATGTTAAATTTGAACAAAATACAACGTGTTCTTTCAGATATGCGATTGGTGGAAGATTATAAAAATCTGATCACTTCTTCTGGCACACTTTGATCTTAGAGCTTTCTCATTTATACATATCAATTTTTAATAAAAGCTAGTGTAGTGTGCACCGCTTTAAAAGCACTATGCATAAGACATGTGAATCCGCAAAGTTCGACGATTTGGAATCATTATAATTGATGAAGGATATCAATTACTCCAAAAGAGAATATGTTGCATGAATATTAAAAACTCATTCATAAAATTTTTGTCATGTTCGAATTAAAAATTCCATATTAAGTACATATGATCAAAAATGATCAGTGAATGTTCGTATTACAAATACGATTTGGACATAAAGGTGTAAAGCTTTGAATATTACAATTACAATTATAGAAGGGAAGGTAAAATATGTCTTTCTTGTAAAACGTGGATAGCTCTGGAACTTGAATTCCGGTTTGCGCCTCCTTATCCTTAACATCCTCGGGATAGGTGGGGAGTTCATTTCGATTGGAGAATAGTTTAATGTTAAACAAATACTGATCTTCATAAAGGTTGATTTGAATTCTTTCGTTTCTTCATGGTCACGTATTTCACGATCCAGCTGTGATGCTAAAAGAAGACTAACCTCTGAAACTGCGTGAACTTAAAGAATAATTAATTTTTGGAGAGTGTTTAGCCGCTGTGAGCTAACATTTACAGTTTTAAAAGATATACCCCACTTCCATAGTTGTCAATAAAATAAATTCTTGTTAAAGCAGGTCAGGAGGTTTTTTCAATGAATGACGGTATGTTCATTAAATCAGTATTTTTGTTTGATATTTACTAATGACTAATGGTATTAGCATTGGAAAATATCACCACACTGTGAAAGAATACTTGGGAACACTTTTCTTCTTTGTGTTGAAAAAATTGTTGTTATTATTTCAAGGTGGACAAGATCACAGTCTTCAGAAGTCTAAGTTGTTCTTACAATGACCTTTAGATTCCTTAACACACCGCGCATGGAGTGTTCTTGCTAATGAATTATACAAACAACTCTTATTTATCACTCTCTCAATTATGTCAGTTTTTCAGTTCATCAAACTTTCGTATTTTTGCCTACGTGCTAGCACATTCTTTGAACTTCCCTCAAGCGATTGTAGCTAATTTTCAACTTAATTTCATAAAGTACATCTACTAGGATTGTATGCTATTTCCCCTGGAAGTGAAGGATCGTATAATGCAAATTCGGATAGTAAAAGCTCTTGAGTATTCAAATTAACTGCCTAAACATGCACCTTTTTCAATTTCAGAGGAAGAGAGATCTTTCAAGAGGCCCTAAAGAATCCCGAACTTACCCTGCAGGTTCTCCCATACACGGGCAAAATCACCCACTGTCCAATTCCATCAACGAGTGAGAGATGTCGCAGAACAAGTCCACCGCTGCCGACACGAGAAGTTGGCGGTCCCGGCAGGTCAGAGGAGTGTGAGAAGCCGAGTTGTGGTCTGGTTGTAGTGGCCGATAACTCGGGCAAGGGAAAAGAGACCATAGTTTCCAAACCCGGTCCTCCCCCACCCCCACGTCGTTCTCCTCATACTGGGTTGTCACAGCAACAGAGACAGCAATTGCAACAGGCAGAAGATGCCGCGGCTTCGGCCAAGAATGTTCCTGTTCTGCCGCCTCGACAGAGACAGGAATCAAAAGGCTCAAATTCCTCTACTCAGGAAACTAAAACTGTTCGGCTGAGAAAAGGTTGGCATCATCAATGTTTAAGTTTGCAAATGTTGGATCTATTTATGGTATAAGTGATTTCATTGGAAAATAGTTACTGTTGTCATGAATACTTCCCGTTTTGATGTATTGTGGTAGTTATTTTACCCCTCATATCCTTATTACATGCCCATCCAATGATGCTTTTGCTTGACCACCAACTCCGCTCCTCTCTCCATTCTTATCTGGCATTCTTTCTATTGCATTATCTCGTTATTCACCTTGAAGTAGTAGTGCCTATCCGTATTGGGAAATGGTACATTGTTTTCTGGTGACACTAGTATCACACTAAATTCTCTAAAGTTTAGTGATAGACAGATAGCCGATGTTTTACTATCTCCTACTAGGTTCTTACGTTTGCCCGATCTATGAATCCCATGCCTTTTTTAATGCTATGGGTAAGGTAGGCGGTGTCAAAATGGGACGAAGAAATCAGCGTTCATATTGACCTTGTGTTTGATTGATTTTGTCGTAAACAGCAGCCATCATTTACCATTCTAGAGGTAGAAATTCAACGATGCTAATTTGACATTGCATTGCACAATTTAAGGTGGAGTTAATATTAAGCAAAACCCTTTTTTATCAGCATTCTACTTAACACAGATGACATATTAAGAGCAGGTCAAATTAAATGTTTTTCACCCAGAGGGGTGAAATCCGAATATTCACTTTTCTTAGGGTTTGCTACTTCATGCTACTCTGTTATCTTTCTACTTTTCAGTGCATTTCATTTCCCTCTACCTATTACCTTTGAGTGATAAAATAATATCCCAGCACTCCAAATCCATAATTTGTCG
>CAADRB010000026.1:1171018-1198513 GCA_900708905.1 Hymenolepis diminuta | reverse complement strand
GTTGAAATTTCATTTAAAGCATTCCAATATTTTTAATCTAGTAAAAATGCAGTTAAATAACCATTCTAACCTTTTAAATCATTGTCGTTCTTGTTCAGTCATAAGTAAGCCATAAGTCATAAATTCGTATACATAAATGTCAGGTTCTCAGTATGATAGGAAGTGCTCCCCTCGGTATAGACAGATTGATTTCATGCTATTACCTTTCTCACTGATATCATAATGTTAACCCAAATGCCCATTAATGATTTATATACGTTCTATAAACGGTCCATAGTTTTTCGATTTGTAAAAGTTTCCCTAAAACTTTTAATGATTCCTGATTCTTAAGGATGAGTCTCGAGAAGAGGGAATGATTCATTTTCGTCCATTCCTGAAAGGGACAGCCTAAAATATCTCCATAACGTTGAGGGGAATTTCAATTTGGGCAGAGGGCATTTTAGAATCTGTCGCGTCTCCTACAGATCAAAATTAGTCATTGTGGTTGGCCATCCACACCAATGGAAGTACATCGGTGTGCATTAATCTCTTCTTGAAAACTTGCGTGTCGACCATTACACCATTGATGCATAAACGCCGCTCCAAAATTATTTAAATTCTTTCCGTACACTTTGCTGCATCATCGTTCGTGAGATTCATCATTCTTGCTTAAACGCGGAATGTTTCTTTCGGGAGTGAATCAGCGAAGATTATGAGCCGATAAACCACATTACTCTCTAACACTCGTACATGTTCGTTAAATCATCACCTCTCTATTTCGGCACTCACACAGTCATTCCTACATGCCCAATCTTCAAATAACCCCTTTCCAAAATTAATCCTTTCAAGCCACTATTGCGTGACTGTACACAGATTCGCGGTGATAAGTGATTCACCACCAGGTTAAGACGTGATTGTGATGAATAGAAGTCGTAAAATCATTGGAAGATCTGGATTTTAGTCTCTTCTTTGATGATGTTCCAGTGCATCAATTAATTATAAATGTACTTCAAGATTTCAGTTGAGATATAATGTATTACCTCTACGTCACATTTGCAATTCTTCCCTATTATTTTTACACAACGGGAGTTTCGCAGTTTTGATTTGTCAAATGCATTACAATTGCCTCAGTTTTATCTGATGGATATAACGATCTGCATAATTCATTCTATTAACGATTCAAACACGGCTTATCGTGCCTAATTAATCTACCAAATTGTCTGAATGGCGAAAATGGCAGGTTGGTTAGAATTCGCATTAAACTTCAACTCTCAGTAGCTTTCAACGCAAATACGAGAAATGCCACAAGAACCATTTGTAAGAATCAACATGGATCCTCTGAAGTATTTGACAGTATACGTTGAAAAAGAAGTTCGGCTTTGAAAATGTAGCAAAACGTTCAAATTTTAAATCATCTTTTCTAATATCTTAGATTTACTTTTCTTTTGGCAGTCCCATTCAATCATAGAAGTGAAGTTAGAAGGGAATCTGTTTCGCTGGTCAAACTAAATGAATGGTGAAAAATGAAGTATTAACCTTTCCAAGAAGGTTAAAAAATTTTTAAAGGCCAAACTTTGTTAGGTGGAGGCTGCTTTTTATGCAGCCATAACTCAAAATTCTCTTGAGATCCTTCAAGAATCCATGTGAGTTCCTTCTCAAAATGCAAGCTTTACTCATATCAAGGAAAAAAATTGAAACTGCCTTACGTTATATATTTTCTCCTGGTGACTCTTATCTGGCGTGTTCTAACTAAACAGTATCCACAATTGCACGATGTATCCCAAGTATTTTAAGATTCACTAGTCTATGCCGTAGATCCACTAAGACCCCGCAATTACGTTTTGTCAATCAGTTGCATTGCGTTATGTGAATTACCAGCACAAGCGGATCTTTCAGTAGGGAAGACTTTTTAACTTTCTGATGGTTAAGGAAAAACATTTGAGGAATCATTAAAAAGCCGTTTGTATTTCCGCGGTTCATGATTATCTTGCTAAAATTCGTCTAAATAAGGGCTATTAATTCCTTCCTAAAATTTTCCTTACTGAAGTCTTCATTTATGGAAAACAAAAGAGACTTAAATGATTGTGTGCAAACTCTCTGCGGTAACATCGCATGCCAAGTTTTAACAAACCGCCTTAGTCAACATCGTTGGGAAACTATTCTCCAAATCCGCAGTTGCTTTTTAGCGACTTTTCACGGCAAAAGATGTGCAAAGTGGGAGAGAAGTAACCCTCTTGTTTAAATACAAAAGAAATCATATATCAGTTTTCCATAGAAAGAAAAAATAGAACGTAACTTGAGGTTCTATTTAAGAGTTAAATTGCTTATAAGCATTTGCAGACAATTTCTTAAACCGACTGCCACTCAAAGAACCAGTAACCCAGATTTTGAACAGCAGTCCTTAATGTTCTTTGTATGAACAAACGGTTCCCTAATGATCCGTTTCCATCTGTAGTTTTCAAATAACTGATTTCCCAACCTCATAGTGTTGAGTATCTAGGATTGTGATTGAACATTTAAAAATTTGGAGATCTTTACAGTTATTAAAATGTATTCCCGATACCCATTTTGAATAGAGGGATATCACCAAGAAATCTCCTTGACGAGAAACTTGGATTTTGTCACTCCCTTTATTAGCCCAACTTAACCAACACGGTTAGCCATTGGGTGTGCACTGATGGATGTGGATTCTGTGACCTCTAATTTTGCAGATAAATATTTTGTCGAATAACGCGAAAAATAATGAAGTTATACAGTGCTTTAATAGGCTCATATGGTTCTGCAAACACAAGAATATCGATCATTTAGCATTGCGAAAAGTTTGTATGTTAATTAGCAATGGTCTTTAGATCAAGCGCACATGTTGAATTACTAGCTATAACTAATCGGCAACACTTCCACACACCATGTCCAGTCATTTACTGGTGAAAGGTGCACTTTAGCCCGATTTGTTTATAGGAAAACTTTCCTAGTCCAAATTTCCGAATAAAGCTTTCAGTTAATGGCATAAGTGATTTTCTGTTGACTACTGTTATTATTGTTACAGGAGCCTCCGGTTTGGGATTCAGTTTAACCAGCAGAGATCAACATCAAAGAAAGCCGAATTGTCCGGTTTTCATCAAAAACATCCTACCGGGTGGAGCAGCGCTGTTGGATGGAAATCTAAAACCTGGAGATAGACTTCTTATGGTATGTCCTCGGCGTGCATGCTTTTTTTCCATTCCTTGTTGCGAATTCAGGTAAAATTTCACATTGAAAGTCTTTTATATTAAATCTTTGATAAAGAAGCACCCCAATTCCGTCTGAGCAGATAAGAATTTTTTGTCGAATGTTTACGTGTTGGAATTCAATCACTCTAAGATTTATAATTAACTGGAAATGTTGAAATCAGTTCATGAGCTTTGTTAATTAATTTGACAATTGACTTGCCTTTTTATATATAGTCAGAATCTGTGCATAAAAAAGAAAGGAATCTTACCATTTTACCCTTAAATAAAATCCGTAAGCAATCCTCCATCAAATTTTGAGTTATTTGAGTCAAATTCCTCTTTAAAATACTGAAGGTCATTAATTTAATTAAACTGGTTCATTGTAAAATACAATTTAAAAGCCTTAATATGTAATTAGAAAGCATTTTAGAAGCCAGTTAGATGCCCCGTAGTTATGATGGTAGTCATATGTTTTCGTCTACTATCATGTAAATTGGAAGTATTTCGTGAAACACAGGATTAAGAAAATGAATGTGAGCCTTTGTTGGTATATAGAAGCCGTTATACCGTGCCATTCGCCATTATGAAGCCCAAATTTAAGTTACGACAAATGTTAGTGTTTAATCTCGAAAGTTCTGAAATACAAATGAACGCACGTCAATACCTTAGATCAAAATAAGTATTCAAATTTCGGGTACAAAATATGTAAATTTCGGAATTTTTCCTCCACTAAATGCAATGGTGGGAGAAATGCATCACCCTTCCTATTTTATATAACTGGTACGACTTGTGACAGATCAACTTGATCAATTGTATTATGGTGTGACGACTATTGCCGAGAACGAGACCCTCCCTACGTCCAGTGTTTGAAATAACCCACTACAATAGTCATTGAATGAGGGTTTCCCTATGATACCACTCCACTGTTTAAGATAGACATTGGAAAGCGCCCGTTATCGATAGGATCCGAATAGATTATCCGCGCTAATGTTGCTACCTAATTCCCTGAAAGAAGTTAACATAAGTGGTATGTGATTTTTCAATAGTTAAATCACACAAACGACCGTTTTGCGATTTTTCACCCTAATGGAATGACTAGTGTGGATATCATTTTATCTGTAGTGACTCAAGATCGTAAACAATTAGAACCATGGCTTTTGTCATTGCCACTTAAAGCCTTTAACCACCTGAATGCCTGGGAGTAGCCCTTACGCGCAAAGTGATTGGCCGAAGTGTTCCACCAATTGGATGGCACTTCCCGTTACTATGATTACACAACTGAGCTTCTTCGCTATTTTGGGTGGTCTAAAATGGGGTAAGAGGATATTTGGTTCTGTTGTCAGACTTATCTTAAAATAAATTAATAAAGTATGATTTATAGTTTACTAGATACCTGTACTGAAGTAAAATTATCGCAACGTGTATTTCTAAGCGAATATCTTAATGCAGCTGTTTACGGAAGACTCGTATTACCGTGCTTGAATACGGAGAATTAGAAATTTTCAAAAAATTAGAACAAGTAAAATTGGTACAAGATAATGTTATTTATAAGAAATGTTAATGCAAAAGATATTTATCTGCTTATGATACGCTTCACAATCCGGGATGTTCAGAGCTTATTGACCATCTGATAGAACTGATTACGTCGTAACAGTCCGTCTTAGTAATGCTTTTGATCGAAAAAATAGACAGGAGTTCTTATTACTTGACCACTTTGTAACATATTTTTTTCTCTGAAGGATTTTGCATTAGGGTAAGGTTATAACAGATTAACTGGCATAGGTAAAAGTTAAATAGTTAAAAACAACCCCATTGGCAGCGTTTCGAGGTCATTTCTTATTCCCGAACGACCAGTTTGCATTTAAACGCTTCAATGTTTGAAATATGAGGTCTAAGCATGTTTAACGGTAATATAAATAGTAGCCTTAACATTAACTATCCCATTGTGTCAACATTTGAGAAGCATATATAAATTAAAATATATGTTAAATTAAAAATAAATCAAATATCACGTGACACTGTATAGTAATTTAAATTCTGTTCAAAATAGAATTTAACCTCTGGCAAAATATTTTGCATATCAGATTCACTTTGACAAAAGATCCTAACTCGCCGATTCTCGTGCAACATAGATAAACAATATAATGGATTTTGAAATTGGTTCGAAGTGTATACATTGCAATACGTACATATCTGATACTTCTCATAGAGACTCTATATGTGGACGATTAAGTGGCTTTTCCCTCTCGTTAGATATTTTCATCCCATTGCAATTGACTTTATTTTTTCCAAAATGGCAACTAAATCTATACAACTTATATAAAGGCGCCAGAGAAATAAGAAAGAATCAATAAAATCAATGAGGTAGAAGAATGAAGTAAATTTATTAACATTAAATCTTTAATTTGCCATTTATCAAACCTTTTAGCATATTTTAGTGATATTAATTTACTAAAGACTGTCCTTTCAAGTATGCTCGCTCCTTGTTGCTTCCCCTTTATTATCCGCATCTGAAGTTTTCAGTAACCACTTGTGTTTATTTCAATCACTAATTTCACTGTAATACTACATAACAAAGTGATCATTTTTCGAATTGTGACCCTTAATCAAAATCACTTATTTGATTTAAACAAACTATTATTAGGAAAGCGGTTATTCCTATCCCCACCTGTTAAAAATGTTGGAATTTTACCTTTTCATCTCAGATGTTTATTGTTCACTTTCCCTCCAGGTCGACGATAAGGATGTATCCGAATTAGGTCAGACAGCCACTGTCGCTCTGCTGAGGGAAAAGCCAATAGGGAGCATGGTGACACTTGTTGTCATTCCAGGGATGCACAGGGAACAGAGTAATCTGTCAACATTTTCCACTAGTAAAGACACCCAACGAGACGGAGCTGGTCCATCTCAAAATGTGAGTAAATTTCACTTTAGCTAATGCGCTGATGTTACTCCATATCTGTCTCCCTATTGCATTATTTCAGTAACACTTTACTGGCTGTTTGAACCGGGCTCATCTTGAATACTAAGAGAAATACAAAATTAATTTTTCATGGCAGCATTATTTTAAATAGGGAAATATATGTATATCATTTTCTTATGGTAATTGCTTACATGGTTTGATTGTTTCTGCAGCTGAATGTTTCAGGCACTGACGAATTTTACAAGCTTTCTAACTGCCTGTATGGGGCTACACCACTAGTTTCGCTATTGATGCAAAATAGCCATTCACCTGCAAAGATACTGCATTTTCATAAAGAGCGTCTCCCTTTTCTGCTTAAAATTTTTCTTCAGTAATTACTATAGTAGTTTGAAGGATTACTCTTAGATACAATGTAATGCATTAGGAGGTATGGGAAAAAGTTTAGAGCAAGTAAATTTTAGGTAGATTACATCATAGCTTATTTTGTGAGGTTACAATTATGAGGCTAGACAAATAGGGCACATTTTCCGATATGGGAGCAGTCAATCTTGCCTAGGTCATGGTGTCCGCGAGAGAGTTTATCATGAGCGCCGTATAATTTGTGTTTAATTTGGACACTTGTCAAATCAAAATTCACGAGCTTGATACTCATCGGTGTCCATTTAGTGATGTTAACACGATTTAATCCTGGTCGGCAAGACTGTCGGTGAAATCTCAGTGGAGTTTCCCGTACGAATTCATAATGGGAAGTTCATTATGTGAGACACAGAGACGCTTTCAGACGCCTAGGAAATGTATGCTTGATATTACGCACCTGCCTATTTGACATGTTTAGCTCGCGTATAATAATGCAAGATAATGGATTGTTAACTTTCATAGTGATTAGTCATGGAGTATATTTAAATAGAGGGTTACGATGTGATACCGGTGGCCTCTATTTTTCCCATCTTCATCTTCATGAGATACACAGAAAATAAAGACTTTAACCGACTTTGGCATTTGTTTACATTTCCAGGAAGTTAGGAAGGTTGAAGAAGATTCTCTAAAGTACTTCGCCTTTGATCCAGAGTTAGTCAAGCTCCACACCTTTGAGATCTCAGTTTCTGGATCCTCATCAACCGGATCAAAAGGTCGCTCTGATGTGAAGACCAAAAATCGATCCTTTTCTATACCCACTTCCCTTCTAGCCTCAGCTTTCACTCTTGGCGTTAGTGTAAGAGTTCGACCTCTCAATAGTGACGATTGCTCAAAATCCATCCTCGAAAATGCCGTCAAAAATGTTGCTGCTACGAGCGTTTCCAATGAAACTTCTGAGAATTCCAAGGATGACTGTAGTAGAAATGGCGTCTTTGTTCGAACAGTTATCCCAGGAGGCGCTGCCCACAAGGTAAATGTCCTAATCATACACCTTAACTTTGCAATTAACTAAAGTCAGACGCCCTTATCAACTTTTAGTTTAAAATGATGCTAATTAGAGAGGGAAGTGTTATCTTTATTCAGTGAAAAGTGCTCTATATTTAGTTAAGCTTCTAACTGTAGAAGACACGAGGACGTTTTCTTCTTCGCAAATACTTGAGTAGCTTGGCGTGACATTGTCTTTTTGTCCTCCTCCTTTTGAAGGAGTTTAAAGAAATTGACATTTTTTGGGAAGAAAACAAAGATGGGGTTAAGAATGTAATTCACGAGTTCTGCCTTTCACATGCAAGCATGTATTTCGAGGGAATTGTTCTCTCTCTGTGAGTGATTAGATTTGTCCACAGCCGCTGATGGAGAGTAGAATAGACCTTCATGAAACTTCATTTCCAGAAAGATGGCGATTCATACAGATTTTAAACTTGTTTCAATGCACACGCTTGCTATGGTCAGCGGTGATGTTAGTAATATCTTAGCTACGGGTTAGGGAGAAGTGGCATTAAAAATTTTTGACCGAACCGCACATAACTTGAAACTTTATTTAAGATTCGATCTATGTTTAAGCGCTTGGTCTGTTGGAACTCCAATACTACAGTCTGTGACCCTAATTTTTGCATTACGCTTCATAGCGGTCTTTGAATCAATTTGGACATGTACTTCTCCAATAATCCTTCACCATTTTAACTCGAATAACTCGTTTAAGGAATTCACAGTGTGCCGATTACTTTGCACGCTCTTGGATATTTAAACTTTCGATCGTCTTATTAGGGAGATTCCTTTTGTAGTATCCGGTCTACTAGTGTCAAACCACATGTTAAACCCCCTTTGAGACATGGCGACTTGAGTATGATTGACCTCTCCCCATGCTCTACTCAGTTTTATTTGACGCTTTATAAAAAATATGAACTAGAGTTTTGCCCAACGCGTTTTCCAAAACGTTTCACTTTGTCATCACCATTACACTAGCCTTAAATTTATTCCAATTTAGATCACGCTCCACGTGGTGTTTTAATTCACTTGACAGTAGTGCAATGAACTTTGTCACTTTTGTGCAGCCATCTTTTCATCATCAAATTGGCTAAATCCCTACCTTTTCGCTCCCAGTTAGCATATCATCCATCAGCATATGAAAACTATTATATGAGCACTTTTCAAACAGAAATTTATAAAGCAGCAAATTGCCCATCCCCTTCAGAATACATTCCTATCGAAGACTTCATCCTACACATGCATATGAGACATAGTTGAAATTACAGCTCTTGGACCATGGACGCCATGAGTGCCATGTTTCATTTGATTTTCTCAATTATTTTGTACATTTGAGTGAAATTTTATCGCATGGAAGTTCTTTGTGTATTATTAATACGACCGTCCCGTCGTGTTAATAGTCTGTCGTCTGATCGCAATGCCCCCGGAAAACACTTTACAACAGAAAATTGTATTACGATTCAGCATTTCAACTCATTCAAAACATCAGCTTATTGTAAATAGCTGTTTTGTTGCAAGTATTCAATCTCTTCATTTTCTCTGCATTACTAAACATACGTACTATAAATGTTTATCAGGAGCATATATGTGCCACATGCACTTAAGTGACCTTAATTAAAATGCTCTTTTAAATGATGGGCATAATTAGTTTGCCCTCATTGGGATAAATACGCTATCATAAGGTCACCGGATGAATTAGCCTTCATTTTGACATTTAGGTTTAACCGCCCGTAAAGAGTTGTTAAAAATAGGCCTATCTCTTATCTCTCTTACTTAGGTCTGGTAGGAATTTGAGACACTAAATTTTAGGAGGGACGCTCTATTATACTAAGGGGAATTTCCTTATAAAAATTAAAGATATTCGTAACGGTTACTAGTAGACAACCATCTTGTCAAAATCATAATACGAAGGATTGAGTGAAAATTAAATTGAAAGAATGGGATAAAGCAATGAGAATTGAAAGCACCCACTGTAGAGTATGAGAATTAGGAGGTGATGCACAAACCGAGTTATGATAGGCGGATTTCACAGCCCGGTGACCATTTGTAGTCGAATGAGTGACGAATAAAAGGCATCACGTGATAGACGAGGTACATGAGCCAATGTGTAATTCGAAGGTACTTTTGAGATGTAAGTAGGGGATAAATCCTTCAGTCTCACAAATCGATTTCTGCCCAAATTTGTACTTTACAAACGATGACGTTGACAGCATAAATGCACTGTAATATTTAGGACGACACAGAGTGACCGAAGCTTGATATTTAGGAAGAACGAATAGTTGTATCCGTAGCCATGACTCCCGGTATATTTTTTTCAGGACTTATTTAAGCGCAATATTAGTTCAAATTTTTAATATTAGTGTAACTTGTTTTCAAGGCTTCTTCCCGTTTTAATCAGAAGGATTTCAAATTTATGTAAAATGATTATTAATCGACACCCCGTGGATCTTAAAAAGGAATACGAAGCCAAAGTCTGGTGAAGACCCAAAAAGCCATGTGGAGTGACTGGTTACCTGCATGTCACGGCTTCTTTTGTGGTGAATTTTCGTGACTAGAACGCGAGAAGCATGATCAAAGAGATCCACTCAAATGGCACTCTTTTGGACGTTCAAATGTCACAGAGTTAGACCATAAATGGACCATTATCAGTTTGCATAGTTTCCTTAAGCTTTAAGGATTCTAAACAAAAAATACTTTATTAAGCAGAAAAGCCCATTTAACCTGACCAATTCACAGCGCTCGCTTCTAAGAATGTGCATCTTCTCTTCAGACAGGCCAAACTTCTGATTAAAAGTAAAATACAGTAAGAAATCTGACAAAATTCCAATGTTCTTTACTAGGATGGACGGCTGCAAGTAGAAGATCGGTTATTGGCGATCAACAATCATTCTCTCTCCTGTCTCTCCTCGGCGGATGCTCTTGCATTGCTCAAGACCTCTATTTCCCAGATCACTGCCGATAGAGAACCCTTTATTCGTCTCCTTGTAGCTCGTAGACTTCGAGGAGTTGACAGTGTAGGGACACCATCTGTAGACCCTCCTCAAACTTCAATTGCAGAGGATCCCCAAAACACTATAAGAGGCTTAAATGCCCCGCCAAACCTGAGACGTGGTGATAAAACGAACTCGGGATCTCTGGACAGTCTGGTAAATATCGAATCCTACTGTTACTTGGCTTGTTCCATAGCGATAAATAACAATAAGGCCACCATTATAGCTTGTCGACGCCGCAAATCGTTTAAACTCATTCGTTGTATCCGCGAATGTGCATCAAACAGCGCAGGATGATACCCCTCAACCTTCCACCTCCACAAGCGACCCTCGAAAGCAGTCAAGTGCTTTCACCAGAAACCAAAATGTAAGTAAAAACTGTCGTATCCCCTCATCTCCTATTCACATTGTTTGCATGAGTGGCTGTGTTGGAGGCCGTAACCATAGCACATTTAAGTTAGCATGCCTAATGTTTCCTACATTGTATGATAAAGAGAAATATATATTCACACTAGCTTTACCGTTCTTGTTGTTGTGCGATTGCTTGTAGAAAAGCTGTTCTGTTGTGCGTTTTGTCTAGACTAGAAGATTAGAGTAGTTGTAAGCTGATAAATCTCATGCGTATTTATTTTCATCTCTCTTTCGCTATGTCCATCTTTCTCTCAAACCTCTTCAACTCGTCAACCCTCGTTGTGTGTATACCTCCTTCCTAATTTTTCGGTATGTTCGATATGAACCTCGTTCCACTATCCTGTGTCTATTATGCTATCCTGATTTTGTTGCCGATGCCTGATTACAACTTTGTTCCATGCTTACTCTAACTGCAGTTTGCTAATATGTGATGCTCGCATATCCTGCTTTTCCGTCCCAATCATATATTGTGCCTTAATGTCGCATGCCAGTCATTCAGTTTATCAATCCTCTCCTCTATGCATTATACAATTAAACAGGTTGGTTCTCATTTCTCCATAAAATGCTTTAATTGGCTGAGACACTGCACCTTCGAACTTAATCCAACCTTTGTGTTCTTTTATTCATATAAGTTCGAATACTAAATCACAAGTGCGCAATATTCCCTTAACTGGGACCCATGTATGAGACCGTCTGGCTTTGCCTAGACATTTAATGCTTTTTCTATAATGCTCAGAGTAGGACGTACCGGATGTTGGTACCTAGATGTGCCAATTCTAAGTATGACTTAGGCGTTTAAGTAGCGAAATAGAAGCGTGTTGACAGATGTGCAGGTGTCACATTTATAAGCTGGACATGACATTCACCTTAAGACTAATTTCCTATGCCTTTTAGCTCTGATACTCTAACGTGAGTTATTACACTCCAGTCATCCTTTTTATACGTATCTCCATTTTCACTTCCATTCTGACATCTTGTACTGGAGTATTATTATGGATATAGAATTAGAACGGCTCACAGAGGCTATCGTGATGCATCTGACTACTTTCATGCTTTATAGACATTTCTCCACGTACAACAGCCAACTCTTCTCCGCAAGTATTCCTCACTCGAGGCTCTGCTGAGCCCCAAACCAAACCGGTGTGAAAGTGAAACCCAAACTGAATCGTATGTCATATTTTTCTAACATATTTTTAATCCAATAAGATCTGACATCTCACCCCAATTATCAATTTGCTAGCACTTGATCGTAATATGCACTTCATGATCTTATTAAATGCTAATAGTACGTATTGAATCGTATTTTGATTTGGCAAACAATCGTACTCTAACGATTGGAAATGTTGTACTGCAACACAACTGGATTCCATTTTCGTCTAATGAGAACGTATTTCTATAAATATAAAATGTGATGCAGCAAGACGTCTGGAGTTGCTTTCCTCCCTATCAACTAATGCACACAGCTTTGCAATAAAGTTCTGAATACAAGTGACTACACTGATCCTTCAATTTGCCATCTCCACAGTTCGATAATTAAAAAGGCAGAAATTCGGAAGACAAAATATTATCAAAATAAAGGCGAAGGAAAGGTGTTACGATTTGCAAGAAGTGCAGTAGTCAATGTGCACATCTGCCAAGTCAGAGGTTACGTTGTCGATGCTCATCGGCGTTCAATCAGGGATATGATGGCAGACTGCACTGGGAAATTCTGGTCAGTATGGGAGGTGGTAGACTATATAAGTGGCCCCGGGATTCATTCCCTAAACCCAAATTTGGAGTTGTTAATGCTTCCCTTAACAGGTCCTGGAGGAAATAAAGTAAGCGATGTATAAGAATTGTCCATCTGAGAGATTTGTGCGGGGATTGAGTGTTGTCATTTTGTATGAAATAATTTTAGTCATATTATTATGTGATGTGATCTCATATAGAAGTAAAAGTAGGATCTTATGAATAGAGAAACAACTTTCAAACCTTGCGCTTATTATTTCAAACTTCTTTTAGTCAAGACCAAGAAACCAAATATGAACAGCCACTACTGCAAGTGAATGCGGCACCTTCAGATTCAATCAAAGGTAGTAGCTCAGTTACCTCAGAAACAGCTACCTTTTTCACAGCAAATTCAGGTATTTGTTTTAAAATGCATTTAATGCCTCACTATACGAACCTTGTTTCTTTTTATAAGCCAATAGCCACATCCGCTGTTAATATATCATAAATTTTGAGCTGTGCGTGTGTAGACCCATGTGTGTCCTTGATGGTTTATGTTTGATGTTTAGGGTTCATCCAATCATTATCGCATTTACTTTTTAAATAGCCATGGAACACCATCTATGTAGACGATATTCACTCAGCAGACAGTTTAATATAAAAGTAAGTAATGGAACTGGGTCTTCTGAACTTGTTATAGTAATAAAGTAGTAGTTTTGTTAAGCAGATGTCATGGATCCATCAAGTTAAGGGAGTCACTAACCTAGAGTTAAAATGTGTCTGTAAAGAGGCGGATGTGATTAGTTTAGCATGTAAGGACAGTGTGGGATTTCTCTCCTCTCTCTCTAATGCCAATGTTGGGATGCGTTTCTGGTTAGTATTGAATAGAGGATAAATCTCTAGGGCTTTTTAAGAAAGCAAAGCGGAAACTCTAAGAACTCATATCGGTTCCTCATCCTGATAGCAGTGTATTCTAGATAGTTCGCCTACTTTTACTTGGGCTTTGTTCATTTTGCTTTTTAAGAATAAGTTTCGAAGTTCGGCTACTTCCAACTTCGAAATCTTGAATCCTAATGTGGGATGGAGCCTCATATAACATGAATGTATTTCTAATCAAATTATTTTGTTGATGTACAAATGTTAAGCATACAACACCAATCGTCAATTTCAAGTTGATCCTAGGAATGAAGGCCATAAAATAGACTTTTCCGAAAGTCATTTTTTGATAAACTGTTTCATAGATCTTTCCAGAGGCAAAATGCACTTATCACCAACCACTATGTCCAACCATTGAAATTGAATCAAATTTGCTGTCTAACAATTTCGTTACTAGGGCAATTTCAGTAGTAAGAGTATTTTTGCGTTGGTAAATAATGTAGTGTTACTTGAATCAGAGGTAAGAGCACAGTTTTAGAGAACTTGTAAATGTCCGTTCGCTACTACCTTCTGATACACGACTTTTAATTGAATTAACTTATTGTTTCAATTAATTCAATCAGGTACTAAATCTGGACGGATATATCGTTGCGACTCCCAAGGGACAGTTGACACAACTGAATCCGACTCAACCACGCTCAACGATCTTTCCGGCCTTGCCATTGATGAGGACCAGCTATCCGATGGCAGCGATTATGATATCCTCGCTGTGGGGACATCAAAGCCGTTTGGAGATGAACATTTATTGGGAGGTGCTCTTTCAGAGCCTGAGATGCTTCCAAGTCTTCAACGTCGACGGTATCGGCGTAGAAGACGTCGTACTCGTCGACATGGTGATACAAACCGACGGCAACGCACTGTCGTAGTGGTAAAACAGCCTAAAATAGACCTCGATAAAATGATGGTTATTGCCTTCGATAAGATTCATGCAACTGATGGAGCTCAGGAGTCTGTTGCGGTTCAGACTTCACCTCTGGGAGAAGAGTCAAAAGAAGTGGAGAAGAAGGAGATCGTCGACGAACAGAAAAGAACTGCTCCCGGACGTGGAACTGGTTTCTGGCGAAAGAGTAAGACTAATACGGATGATAGGACCAGTGAATCCAGTGACAAATCCGGTAAATTTAAAATATTTACAATTAATGTAAGTTACTGAATTGGTTTATGTAACTAATGGATCCTTCTTGTAGAAGCTCAGCTAAGTAAACGCCATTATCCACCCGAAGGTGCATTGAAGAAGCTACTTCGGTAGGTGTTTAAGATCCTTTCTTATTTTATCGGGAAATCGACCAGCGAACTTCACGTTTGTTTTTCCCTCTAGATTTGTAAAACCATCGAGTCGGTCAAACTCCGACATCGCCGCACCAGCGACCCGGATCTTTTCAGGTCGGACCTTGGATAGAGGAACAGTTGCCTATACCTCTTCTCAACATCCGAGTCTTCGAATTTCTGTTCCTGGAGATGTCACTGGTGCTCCCATACAGAATCTCACTTTCAGGGGTACCCCGACGTCTCGTTTTGTGCCATTACATGAGAATCAGCACCAGCGTACACATATCATAGTTGACACTGATAGGTCTCGAGTCATTATTCCTCGAGCCTGGAACTCTGACTCAGATTCCGCTCTTCTGTATGTTTAAGTGAATAAGAACAGTGTTTTCGATTGAGTAAATATGTTAATAGTTTTGTGTTCTTTTAGGTATGCCAACGCAACACCTATACAGGCCTTCCAAGCATCTCTTGATCAAAAAGCATTAAATCATCTCCCTGCCAATCCAATAGCACAAGTTTCAGAACACCAGACAGTACAACCAACACTTACTAAAACTGCCCTACCAGATGAAGGAAATTATGTTTCACTGGGACGGCGACAAAACTACGCAGAACTGACATTTTCACCTACTGGTGCAGCTCCTTCAGCCGTAGTTATAGTACCTAGTAGCGCAGACTCTACCCTTGCTCACATTCCCCCGCCTATGGCAACGCTTAGTCTCTCAAAACTCAAATCAGTACTCTCTTCCTGTCCTCAGAATCAGCAGGCATCTTCATTGTCGTCTGAACCTGTAATAGAGACTGGCATAGTCTCTCCAACAGGTACACTTGTTCCAATGACACCTGCTACTAATAGCAGCGGTGGAACGATCAATCAATTGTATGATATGAACCTCAGTTGTTGCTCAAATGCCTATGAATCTGTCCCTGATGTAAGCTTTGTAGTCGGGCAACTTTGTATTCTGAAATGATGAAAAATAAGTATGTGAATATTCTTTCAGATAAAAAATTCCAAAACCTCAGGACCGAGTGATACGACATCTTCAAAATGTGAAAGGTAAGTTGGATGTATATTACGAGTTATTGGATTATTCATAGAAAGGTGTACGAAGATGCAGAGGCCTTGTATCGGCACCTCTCAAACGTGAAAGTCCTAGATGAAGTTGGATCATCCTCATCCATGCCAAATCACCATTCTCCGCCAGAGCCCACCAGTACTCCACATTCGGATGCACCCTGAATACCACTTTCGGCGTGTTGGTGTTGTCTGGATCATATCCTCCCACCATCAGAATGTTTTCAGCTCATTATCTTTTCCTCGTCTTCTTTCCCTCTGTATGTTTGTGCAATGAAGTTGTGAGCTCGTTGTTGATCAACCTACAATATAAATGTTGTGTGCATTTAAGATATCGACCTTAGTAAGGCCCCTCGTCTTCATTTCTCTTCCTAACTTTGCTCCTTTATGCAGTACCACCATTATCTCTGCATAACTGCTTCATACGAACACCCAATTTAACCAGTTTCAAACAGTCACGCAACCAGGGGAATCTGTTTCAGTCTTTCAACTGTCTTAACTGTACAGACGCATACGTCTATATTTACTCTTCATACACTATGTTTAAATGTAATATTTACTCTGATGGTCTTTTCTTACATCTTTAATTGGTGCCTTGTTTATTCAGCTGGCCATTATTTTAATCCCGGTTTTGGTCTGGTTTTCCACCACCATCCCTTTAAATTCACACAGCTGCCACTACCCAAAATGAATGAAGGCAAAAGTACCAGGTACTAATGGACAAACTATCAGTTGATAACAGGCTGGTTCAGGAGAACGGGATTGGGCAGTGGTAGCGGGAAAGACTGACCAGTCAAAATGGGTGTTGGGGTGGAGAAGGGGAAGGGGGTAGGATGGGGTTGGGATCATGGACCCTATTTGGACGACCTGTTGTAAGACCTAAAAATATAGATTCATTTTATCGTGCTCTGTTGATAGTCTGAAGTGGACGAAAAGAGAAAAAGGAAAACAGTAATTGGGTGAAATTAGCTTTGCTTACTCAATGTAGAGGTGAGTTAAAACAAATGAATTTTGCCTGAGTCTAATGCTCGGAAAGTTTTTCTCAATCTTGAATCATACTTGTGCGATATATTTTTTAGTAAGACGCACTATTTGATATTTGATAAAATTTATCACCAAATTCTAATAAATGTCGAAATGATACTCTTTTTATTCATCTGAACTGCGGTTTATGAAAGCGAATAATAATATTTTATGTTGTTCTTCCTTTTCATTGAGATAACGTTCAATTATGAATTTATCTATACGAACAAGTGAAATTGCTTTTGCATAGCTTTACTTGTACGGGGGATTAACCGCTTTATGTATAATCTGCGAGAAGGAAACATAATCAGTACATAGTTTCCTCGTTTTTACTCGTGTAGTTTCATATGAGCTCCTCATACATTACCCCGGCTTTAATCAAAGAAGCACAAGGTGAATGGATCGTACAGCTCAACATACAAAGATAACTGCGATAACTTGTGCATCTTTCTTTCAATAATCTGAGAACTCACGACTGTTTATGTACTTACATGGAGTTCAAATGGATTTTATTCTCTAAGGAGATGTTTCATCTATGAAAACCTTCAGTGTGATGAAAATTTTATGCAACTGTATTTGTGAAATAGTGTTGAGTCCTATAAGTAACCCATGATCTTCCCTTCCACAAAATTGTTTGATTATAACATTTGTGGTCTTGCAATCGAACCAAAGTTCCGATTAACTCAAAGTTAAATTGACGATTATTTGACTTCATTTGGAAATTTTAGCTCAAAAATTATTAGGTTTGTGATTACACCTGATTCATCTGAGTCTTTCAAGTCAATGTCGAGATTGGTTGCATNATTCAATCAGATTTTTCACGAACAAAGATTTCTGTATTCCAATTCAGCTAATGGAAGAAATCGGGCAGACATAGTTGTTTAATTATATTAGACGATGTGGAAATTTCTACTACTTCTTGAATGTTTGCTAACAAGTAGATGATGAAAACATTTCCTAATAATACAGATTAAGCTCACCCACTACGTAGGAAACATGTGTCAAATCACATGTTCCTAGAACCATTATTAGAGTTCACTGTGTGTGAAGTCTGGACTGGAAGGCCACCTAAGATCATGTGAATTGTTTAAGACCATATGAGATCAAGCTGCCATTTTGAACTTTGAAAGAAGAAATTAAATGAAGTGGAAATGCCAATTCTTTCATTTCTGTGGATTATAATAATATAAGAAACATATTGGTACGAAAACTGTAGGGTTGCACTTTTAAGGAATCAAGACGAAAGCATTTAATAATGAGCAAACGGTGGCTGGAATCAATTTCATTCAAAGAGAGGAATGTGTACTTTTAAATTCTTCGTACTATTATCAAGAAGGATATTTATTTAATAAAGTTGATATATTGATATGTGGTAACAACTGCATTAAGTTCTTTTCTTTTAAAAACTATTCACTTTAGTGGAAATCCTCCAAAGTGATAAGATTTATCGACCACACTTTCTTAGTATTTGCCCTTAAAACTCGACTTCTCTACAAATTCCATCTAATTTTGCCAAATGTGCAGGATAATTTGAATTGGCATATTTATAGCGATTAAACATTTTAAAAATGTGAGTTTAAACCTAGCTACTGCTTTAGGTTTGAAGCTGAATATCAATTCACTGGTGTGGGATAACTGAAACTACCAACATAGTTTCAAGACACAACCACCTTTACTTGACTCTTTGACCTTTGCACGTCTTATTTCCTATATGATGACTAATGAACTGAAGCAGAAAGGAATCTATTTACTCTATTATCAGATAGGCTGATTAACCGCAAGAAAACATATTTAAACAGAGCTTTCAACTATGCATGCGTATTATCAAATTAAAATGGAGGAGCCAAACTACGACTCTAGAATAAGAAGGATGTTTGGCAATTTGAATGCACTGCTTTTCGTCTTCATTAATATTTTGATCTTCGTATGCGATAACTATTATGATAATAATCTATTCTTAGCTTTCGGGTCTATTCATAATTATATTTGTCGCACACCTTGAAAATCCTGATGCCACCGACAATACTCCTGGAATTCATTACTCATTGCTAGTTTTTGGCATTCTCGGACTAGTCACACCTGGAGTAGGAGCCCTCGCCTTCTACAAGTCAAGTGCCGTTATCCTCGTTATTGTAAGTGGTTGAAATTCTTCCATTTATTCCTTGTAGTATCTTATTTCAATTATTATAGTGGCGATTGTGGAGACTGCGCTTGGAATGGTGATAATAACTGGCGCCGGTTTTACAGTAGTGCGTGCCTTCGTCGTCGGTCTTGGCTGGCTTGAAGTCGTATCGATTGTCGCCGAGTCGGCCATTATATTACTATTTTGAATTAGAAATTGTGTCAAGAAGAAAATCGCCTTTCTTTATTTGCAAATTACAATGAAACCTACAATAAATGCACATAAATGTCAATTCAGTATAAAAATGTGCAAAGTTTTTTCCCAAAAATTGTAACTCTTAAGCTTTTCTATTCTTTGGAATACTGACCCAATTATTATAACACCTCTTACTGAATTAATGCAAATTATATTGTTATTGTTGTAACCAAATATGCAAGTGTTCAGCATAATTTTTTCTTATTATTAATATTAATTGTTTGAAATCATTCATAGTTAAACAATAGTAGCCTCTAAACTGGAAACACTTTTCCGCACTTCTAAATGAGATTTGTTTTCATATTTATCAACTTGATAGTGAAAGATGAATCCCATCGTCTAACGTCCTCGCTACCAAAATTTAATTATCTTGTCCTCATAGTGATGTGTGAAATTGTCAACTTTATTGTGACCCTAGGCTCTCTATGAATAAACATTGTGTGTCCCTAAGTTGCTCACCCTCATCGATCAGAAAAGCCGGGTCTACCTCGGATGATAGTTGCAGAGACACTGCTGACTCGGCTATATTTGGAACCAGTCCTGCCCACACTGTCCCTTCCTTTTCCTCCAACCTTCCCGTCCACTTAAAGCACACATACAATTACGTCCTCACGCGCGTCCTCATCCAAGCGACGATTATAAATAGCCTTTCCAACACACACACATACAGACTTTCGCTTGTCAGACACATTCTCCTTCGCTCCCTCCTTTCCTCAATTCTCTCCTCCCCTTGGGAGTCTGTACTGCGGTTTGTTCGAAACATCCTCGTCTAATCAATCTTTGGTGTTCTGCTTCATTGCTGTTAGCCATTACTCTAACCACAACAGTAGCGTTACAAATACCTCCTTAACGTCGACTAGTACTTTGAATATACTCTACTGATTTTGCGAATTTAACATATTGAAAGGGAATACTTACAAAAATTAAACGATAAAGTTATCACTGAATGTCTTCAGCAACGCGACTTTGTGGAAATCATCAATCAGTGGAATTATTTCGAACCCTGTTGAATTAGGCAAATGGAAGTGGACCATTCGACAGCCAAGTATATTACTCATTTTAAATTGGAATGGTTCAAGTAAGTAATAAAAACATACCTTGAGGAATTTAAAATGTGTAAAGACAAAAGAATTAAAAATCATTTGGGGGAACTTGAAGTATCAATGATAGGGGAAGAGCATAATCTGTGTTGCTGCAACAAAATTATGACATTTTAATTGGAAACTCAGTTTGTGATCCACCGTAATTTGGACAATTTCATAAAAGTGAAATATTCCCGGCCATCAATTATACTCATTTTATCCGATTTCCTTGTAACTAGGTGTCTACTATTTTTCCCCATATCCGGAGACGCTTGTTATCGCTTTCATTAAAACGTGTGATGCTTTGTTGTATCGTTGGGAATAATATAAAACACGGTAAAAGCGAAAAAATTAATATTTCAACTTTATGTTTCATTTGCGCTCGAAAAATAAGACGAAAAGTCACTAGAAAGAAATAAACCCTGTAAGATTGATTCAATTGTTCGTTTATTCAATTAGTGATAAAAATAATTAATAGTATAATAGTTTTAACATTTGACCCTCTCTCTCCAAATAAAGACTGCATAAAAGATGAATTATTAACGAATGGGAAGAAGTCGTCGTGATTTTAATGAAATCAGAAGTCGTATTATTCGTGTATTTATCACCCATAGAGTTTGTTCCTTTTGTTGGAGTTAAGATGACAACAGCAGTTAACAGTCACCAATTCGTAGCTATTTGACTAAGAGCTAACAACGATAGTAAAGCAGAACACCAAGAGTTGATTAGGCCAAAAATTGTAGTCAAGGCAGCCACAACGAGTCTGAAATGAGAGAGGAGATGAACGGGAAGCGTAGGAGCCGGTAGCTGGCAAGAGTGCGTGGCTCCTGTGTGGAAAACAAAGATTTCATTACATGAGTCACTTGAGTAAGGCCGCGCGAGAGCATGAGTGCAGATGTGGTATTTATGTGAAACGAGGCGGTTATAGAAAAGGGGGGATACCGATGGGCGCGTCTAGTCATGGCAGATAGGGCGTCCTTATGCGTCATAAGGACCTAAAAAAAGAGGTCACTCCAACTTCGTGGGCGAAAAACTGAGGTATTGCCGTGGAGAATGCGAATAAAAGGTAATTCTGGAAATGCATAGAGTGCAATCCTTCACTTTCATTCATCGTCGGAGCGGCACATTTCGTCACCCACAGAATATGAAAATAACATCCATACCATAGTTTATGTGTGAAATTCAGCAAGAAAGTAGTGCTAAGGTGATTGTTTGTGTTTACGCATTTTAATGTCACTTTTAGGGTTATCATGTAATTAATTTAATATCAGAATAAGAAATGCGCTTATTTCAAAGAGGTTTAGTAATGAGAGCTTCTTACAAATATTTTCCAAATTAATTATAAAAATAACCTTGAAACTCTTAAAAGTGGAGAGCTCTAAAGTCAATCCTGTTAAAATGGAGACGAATTCGGATGTATGTTGACTTCTGCTCTTAAAAGAATTGGAACGGGTATGTGAGATGCGATAGCACGAGAACGTTAATTTGTGTAAATATTTGATCCTGAAATCGATAACTACCAAGTTCGTTTCTTTTAGAGCTAATCGTCGACTGGACGAAACGTTCTACAATATCACAAATTATGATATCCATAACGAAAAATCGTCGTAAGTCTAGAAATTCTAACTAGAATTAATCATCTTTCCTTAATTATTAGAAGCGACCTTTGTGTCAAGGTGGAATGACCGACCTCCCAAATCAATCAGTTAATCAAGCAGTTTTAAACACTGCAGATATAACCTATCACTCGGAAACCCAGGAATCACAGTCTAAGATTCTCAAATACGAGCTGTAATATTTGGGAGTGAACTCAAATTCCAAATCTATAATCTAAAAGTAACTATACCCAATTAACAAAAAATAAGGTGTAAATCCATCAAAGAAAGTCACAAACCCATCAAGGCCAGTGGGAGCGATACTTTACTTAATTTGGCAGAGAGCTACTTTTATGAGAAACTCGCACCTCACCACCACTTTCGTTGACTGCACACACCACTTAACGTGCACTGATAAGAACCGGTCACATAATCCTTGAATTTGGGGACTTTCAGGTAAACTACTGAGACACTGATGCACATTGAAGAAAATATTTCCCAAAATTTAAATTGCACAGAGATAACACATGCTGAGATCTCTCAGAATGAGAAATACGTATTCTATCACCCCTCTTTTCATTTATGTTAACTAGCGTGGTTGGTGAGTCCAACTGAATTTACTCCGATCTCGTGACCTGCCAGATGCTAGCTCATGACTCAGCGATGTTATAGCTTCGTGCATCGTCCTGGTGATGATTGGTTTCTATTTACCGTCCCACCTTGGACTCTAGAAGGCTCCTATCCAAGTTTGCCAATGTGTGAGTGCAAACGGAATTTAAAAGTCCCATGAAGACATCACTTACTCATCAAGCGATTTCGATGATCGATCGATAGCCACAGGTTCCACTATTTCACAATTAAGAGATTTCTCAGCCTTCGATAGAGCAATAAGCTCCTTCAAACTCTCTAGTAGACCCGATTAAACAAGACTCTTTTTCAAATGACCCTCTCTGGCTCCCCTTTCAACCAAAGCCTTCGCCAAGTTATCCAACTCCTCAGCCTGGTCAAACACGAACCAATTTGAGCGTGCAGCATAGCCAAAGCGATGAGCAGGCTCAGTGGATGTCAGTGACTCATGTGGGATAATATGAGATGGGGGCAATGAGGAGACAGAGCAATGTTCGGCAATGAGGCTATCTGCAACACGATAATCCTCTGGACCCCAATTAGACTCCACGAAAATACGGCTGGGAGCACAGGTAAATCGCCAATAGCGACGATCAAAACGATCGGTGCCGAGCAACCGAGCTCGACAGGAGAGTTTGTAGTCGATGGTGGCCACTGTTTCGTCGTGTTCTGCTTTTGCCAACGCCTTCTCCTGAGCTTCAATCTTCGCCTCCAGTTCACGACGTTGACGTTCGGCTGTCTCACGTTTTTCTCGCTCTTCTGCCGCTTTAGCAGCCAGCAAACGACGACTCTTGACCACTGATGCCAGATCATTCATTTCCGGTTCTAAAATGAGGTTAAATACAATGAAGCGAATGCAGTGAAGAAAACTTGAGTTTCTGAATTAGCATCGAGCGCCACTTTAACTAGCACTACTCTATGGTCTTGTAAGTAGCAAGGCCATCTTAGCTCCTAGTGGCTTAGGTACGGCAGATACTAGTTTCTAATAATAGTCCATAGAGAATCATTCGAACAAGAGTGCTGATTTGAGGTACAAAAGAGTACTAAGAATCTACTCACTTAGCCAATTATTCAATCATTGCCCAATCCGGAAATGACTGAATACGGTGAAGAAAACGGGGAAGAATTGGGAGAACAAAAAACGGATTAAAATAAAAATAGCAAAGCAGGGTAAGGATATCATATCCTATTGTCTACTGCCCAAGGGCTTAGAGAAAAAGATAGCTGATGGAAAGTTTTCTTCGGCTATGGAGCACCGATCGGCACCACATCCGATCCCGTCTGGTCACAACCCATTAGGTATTATCCGAAGACAGAGTAAACCATTCTATTTGATTCCATTGAGTGTAGTTAAATTCCTTCACATGAATAATTAGTGACAATCACAACAATCCAAGTTCAACCACCTACTTGGTCCCCTTAAACATTCACCTAAGTTCTGCGTTAGTCCATTTCTTACAGATAAGATGCGACATAGACCCAAAACGTTTATCATAACTCAACATGGACAGAAGAAACATTCGAGAGTCGATCCGATACTACCATCCCTCCCGTTGACCACTCCAACTGATCATTCAAATCAACATATTTGCATCAAGGAGGTTAATCTTACGACCTCTTGTGACTCTGCAAACATGAACACTAAATAATATTTTACATTCATTTATACTTGCGAAAGTTACATCGGCCAGGAAAAGCTGTTTTCTTTCAAAGACTTAAGCCCTTCATTGGACATCTATAAAATGACTACTCTATCATGTCTATAAGGTCGTTAAGCGAATAAGAATAGACGCATAGCGGGAAAACAAAATCATTAGAGCAATTACTAGCTCTGCTCCCTCGGTTCCATTTTTTTCGCTTAGAAACTACTGATGATAAGGCAAGCCCTGAAAATGGTTATACAGACGTAATATACAAAAGCTCAAACAATTTAAGAAGTAGAACTTACCCATCTGAATTGGAGGCTTTTCCTCCATTAGTTGCGGTGGAATGACAGTACGTTCCTGTTTGGCCAGAGTCACACGCTCTCTGTTAGCCTTAATAGACCTCTGGTGACAGTTGATGATGTACTCATCCACCATGTCAAAATCAATCATTAACTCTACGAGAATTTCGATCACCAGAATTCGATGTTCAACGTCTAGAGCGAAGAGATCAGTTGAGGAGAGCTGCTCAAAGAGACTGTTAGCGCCGAGAGCATCTCTGGAAGGTTCTAGGAGCGTTGCACTGCCGCCACCGGATGAGTTGATGATCTGGCGGATACGATCAATGGCCAGATCGTTGGTCGAACATGTCCCCTTGGCCAGTTCGCAACCCAAAGGAAGACGAATTATGTGAATTTAGACTACAAATTCCAATGATTCCAAAAATCATTAATAGAAAGGAAGAAAGCTTGTCACATGAAATCGAAGACAATATTCTCCTGATAAATAGACAGATAGAATCAAGAGGAACAAGACTCTACCAGAATGGGAGTAAAACCCTACGTAAATCGAAAGTTGACATCGGACCCTATTCCCAAGTGAATGTAATACGGCGAAAGCTAATGATATCTAGTTGTCTGATCAGGGTATTAAAATTTCAAGTCGCTAGTGTGAACGAAACGGGTTTACTGTATGAAGAATATGACGTCTTTAACACTACCATTTCTATTCAGTAACAATGTCACCTCAGTAGAACACGAACAAAGCATTTTGCAGACGGATGTAGCTACTAATAAGTCTACAGAATTGGAATATTATGGATTCTAACATTTTGGATATTGTGATCACACTTTTGGGCAACCCTTAACTGAAGCGTGTCAAACGTAGAAATAAGAAGCAACTTTCACCAACGACCTATTAATCATCTCTTAAATCCAATTCCAAAGACTGCAAACAACTCTCCTGCTTACCTTCGATTCCGATTTTCTCTCGATGCCCATGATCACGTATTTCACGATCCAGTTGTGATGCCAAAAGAAGACTAACCTCTGATTCTGCGTGAGCTTAAAGAATAATTAATTTTTGGAGAGTGTTTAGCCGCTGTGAGCTAACATTTACAGTTTTAAAAGATATACCCCACTTCCATAGTTGTCAATAAAATAAATTCTTGTTAAAGCAGGTCAGGAGGTTTTTTCAATGAATGACGGTATGTTCATTAAATCAGTATTTTTGTTTGATATTTACTAATGACTAATGGTATTAGCATTGGAAAATATCACCACACTGTGAAAGAATACTTGGGAACACTTTTCTTCTTTGTGTTGAAAAAATTGTTGTTATTATTTCAAGGTGGACAAGATCACAGTCTTCAGAAGTCTAAGTTGTTCTTACAATGACCTTTAGATTCCTTAACACACCGCGCATGGAGTGTTCTTGCTAATGAATTATACAAACAACTCTTATTTATCACTCTCTCAATTATGTCAGTTTTTCAGTTCATCAAACTTTCGTATTTTTGCCTACGTGCTAGCACATTCTTTGAACTTCCCTCAAGCGATTGTAGCTAATTTTCAACTTAATTTCATAAAGTACATCTACTAGGATTGTATGCTATTTCCCCTGGAAGTGAAGGATCGTATAATGCAAATTCGGATAGTAAAAGCTCTTGAGTATTCAAATTAACTGCCTAAACATGCACCTTTTTCAATTTCAGAGGAAGAGAGATCTTTCAAGAGGCCCTAAAGAATCCCGAACTTACCCTGCAGGTTCTCCCATACACGGGCAAAATCACCCACTGTCCAATTCCATCAACGAGTGAGAGATGTCGCAGAACAAGTCCACCGCTGCCGACACGAGAAGTTGGCGGTCCCGGCAGGTCAGAGGAGTGTGAGAAGCCGAGTTGTGGTCTGGTTGTAGTGGCCGATAACTCGGGCAAGGGAAAAGAGACCATAGTTTCCAAACCCGGTCCTCCCCCACCCCCACGTCGTTCTCCTCATACTGGGTTGTCACAGCAACAGAGACAGCAATTGCAACAGGCAGAAGATGCCGCGGCTTCGGCCAAGAATGTTCCTGTTCTGCCGCCTCGACAGAGACAGGAATCAAAAGGCTCAAATTCCTCTACTCAGGAAACTAAAACTGTTCGGCTGAGAAAAGGTTGGCATCATCAATGTTTAAGTTTGCAAATGTTGGATCTATTTATGGTATAAGTGATTTCATTGGAAAATAGTTACTGTTGTCATGAATACTTCCCGTTTTGATGTATTGTGGTAGTTATTTTACCCCTCATATCCTTATTACATGCCCATCCAATGATGCTTTTGCTTGACCACCAACTCCGCTCCTCTCTCCATTCTTATCTGGCATTCTTTCTATTGCATTATCTCGTTATTCACCTTGAAGTAGTAGTGCCTATCCGTATTGGGAAATGGTACATTGTTTTCTGGTGACACTAGTATCACACTAAATTCTCTAAAGTTTAGTGATAGACAGATAGCCGATGTTTTACTATCTCCTACTAGGTTCTTACGTTTGCCCGATCTATGAATCCCATGCCTTTTTTAATGCTATGGGTAAGGTAGGCGGTGTCAAAATGGGACGAAGAAATCAGCGTTCATATTGACCTTGTGTTTGATTGATTTTGTCGTAAACAGCAGCCATCATTTACCATTCTAGAGGTAGAAATTCAACGATGCTAATTTGACATTGCATTGCACAATTTAAGGTGGAGTTAATATTAAGCAAAACCCTTTTTTATCAGCATTCTACTTAACACAGATGACATATTAAGAGCAGGTCAAATTAAATGTTTTTCACCCAGAGGGGTGAAATCCGAATATTCACTTTTCTTAGGGTTTGCTACTTCATGCTACTCTGTTATCTTTCTACTTTTCAGTGCATTTCATTTCCCTCTACCTATTACCTTTGAGTGATAAAATAATATCCCAGCACTCCAAATCCATAATTTGTCG
>CAADRB010000026.1:1081518-1096485 GCA_900708905.1 Hymenolepis diminuta | reverse complement strand
GCATCTTCTCTTCAGACAGGCCAAACTTCTGATTAAAAGTAAAATACAGTAAGAAATCTGACAAAATTCCAATGTTCTTTACTAGGATGGACGGCTGCAAGTAGAAGATCGGTTATTGGCGATCAACAATCATTCTCTCTCCTGTCTCTCCTCGGCGGATGCTCTTGCATTGCTCAAGACCTCTATTTCCCAGATCACTGCCGATAGAGAACCCTTTATTCGTCTCCTTGTAGCTCGTAGACTTCGAGGAGTTGACAGTGTAGGGACACCATCTGTAGACCCTCCTCAAACTTCAATTGCAGAGGATCCCCAAAACACTATAAGAGGCTTAAATGCCCCGCCAAACCTGAGACGTGGTGATAAAACGAACTCGGGATCTCTGGACAGTCTGGTAAATATCGAATCCTACTGTTACTTGGCTTGTTCCATAGCGATAAATAACAATAAGGCCACCATTATAGCTTGTCGACGCCGCAAATCGTTTAAACTCATTCGTTGTATCCGCGAATGTGCATCAAACAGCGCAGGATGATACCCCTCAACCTTCCACCTCCACAAGCGACCCTCGAAAGCAGTCAAGTGCTTTCACCAGAAACCAAAATGTAAGTAAAAACTGTCGTATCCCCTCATCTCCTATTCACATTGTTTGCATGAGTGGCTGTGTTGGAGGCCGTAACCATAGCACATTTAAGTTAGCATGCCTAATGTTTCCTACATTGTATGATAAAGAGAAATATATATTCACACTAGCTTTACCGTTCTTGTTGTTGTGCGATTGCTTGTAGAAAAGCTGTTCTGTTGTGCGTTTTGTCTAGACTAGAAGATTAGAGTAGTTGTAAGCTGATAAATCTCATGCGTATTTATTTTCATCTCTCTTTCGCTATGTCCATCTTTCTCTCAAACCTCTTCAACTCGTCAACCCTCGTTGTGTGTATACCTCCTTCCTAATTTTTCGGTATGTTCGATATGAACCTCGTTCCACTATCCTGTGTCTATTATGCTATCCTGATTTTGTTGCCGATGCCTGATTACAACTTTGTTCCATGCTTACTCTAACTGCAGTTTGCTAATATGTGATGCTCGCATATCCTGCTTTTCCGTCCCAATCATATATTGTGCCTTAATGTCGCATGCCAGTCATTCAGTTTATCAATCCTCTCCTCTATGCATTATACAATTAAACAGGTTGGTTCTCATTTCTCCATAGAATGCTTTAATTGGCTGAGACACTGCACCTTCGAACTTAATCCAACCTTCGTGTTCTTTTATTTATATAAGTTAGAATACTGCAACACAACTGGATTCCATTTTCGTTTAATGAGAACGTATTTCTATAACTATAAAAAGTGATGCAGCAAGACGTCTGGAGTTGCTTTCCTCCCTTTCAACGAATGCACACAGCTTTGCAATAAAGTACTGAATACAAGTGACTACACTGATCCTTCAATTTGCCATCTCCACAGTTCGATAATTAAAAAGGCAGAAATTCGGAAGACAAAATATTATCAAAATAAAGGCGAAGGAAAGGTGTTACGATTTGCAAGAAGTGCAGTAGTCAATGTGCACATCTGCCAAGTCAGAGGTTACGTTGTCGATGCTCATCGGCGTTCAATCAGGGATATGATGGCAGACTGCACTGGGAAATTCTGGTCAGTATGGGAGGTGGTAGACTATATAAGTGGCCCCGGGATTCATTCCCTAAACCCAAATTTGGAGTTGTTAATGCTTCCCTTAACAGGTCCTGGAGGAAATAAAGTAAGCGATGTATAAGAATTGTCCATCTGAGAGATTTGTGCGGGGATTGAGTGTTGTCATTTTGTATGAAATAATTTTAGTCATATTATTATGTGATGTGATCTCATATAGAAGTAAAAGTAGGATCTTATGAATAGAGAAACAACTTTCAAACCTTGCGCTTATTATTTCAAACTTCTTTTAGTCAAGACCAAGAAACCAAATATGAACAGCCACTACTGCAAGTGAATGCGGCACCTTCAGATTCAATCAAAGGTAGTAGCTCAGTTACCTCAGAAACAGCTACCTTTTTCACAGCAAATTCAGGTATTTGTTTTAAAATGCATTTAATGCCTCACTATACGAACCTTGTTTCTTTTTATAAGCCAATAGCCACATCCGCTGTTAATATATCATAAATTTTGAGCTGTGCGTGTGTAGACCCATGTGTGTCCTTGATGGTTTATGTTTGATGTTTAGGGTTCATCCAATCATTATCGCATTTACTTTTTAAATAGCCATGGAACACCATCTATGTAGACGATATTCACTCAGCAGACAGTTTAATATAAAAGTAAGTAATGGAACTGGGTCTTCTGAACTTGTTATAGTAATAAAGTAGTAGTTTTGTTAAGCAGATGTCATGGATCCATCAAGTTAAGGGAGTCACTAACCTAGAGTTAAAATGTGTCTGTAAAGAGGCGGATGTGATTAGTTTAGCATGTAAGGACAGTGTGGGATTTCTCTCCTCTCTCTCTAATGCCAATGTTGGGATGCGTTTCTGGTTAGTATTGAATAGAGGATAAATCTCTAGGGCTTTTTAAGAAAGCAAAGCGGAAACTCTAAGAACTCATATCGGTTCCTCATCCTGATAGCAGTGTATTCTAGATAGTTCGCCTACTTTTACTTGGGCTTTGTTCATTTTGCTTTTTAAGAATAAGTTTCGAAGTTCGGCTACTTCCAACTTCGAAATCTTGAATCCTAATGTGGGATGGAGCCTCATATAACATGAATGTATTTCTAATCAAATTATTTTGTTGATGTACAAATGTTAAGCATACAACACCAATCGTCAATTTCAAGTTGATCCTAGGAATGAAGGCCATAAAATAGACTTTTCCGAAAGTCATTTTTTGATAAACTGTTTCATAGATCTTTCCAGAGGCAAAATGCACTTATCACCAACCACTATGTCCAACCATTGAAATTGAATCAAATTTGCTGTCTAACAATTTCGTTACTAGGGCAATTTCAGTAGTAAGAGTATTTTTGCGTTGGTAAATAATGTAGTGTTACTTGAATCAGAGGTAAGAGCACAGTTTTAGAGAACTTGTAAATGTCCGTTCGCTACTACCTTCTGATACACGACTTTTAATTGAATTAACTTATTGTTTCAATTAATTCAATCAGGTACTAAATCTGGACGGATATATCGTTGCGACTCCCAAGGGACAGTTGACACAACTGAATCCGACTCAACCACGCTCAACGATCTTTCCGGCCTTGCCATTGATGAGGACCAGCTATCCGATGGCAGCGATTATGATATCCTCGCTGTGGGGACATCAAAGCCGTTTGGAGATGAACATTTATTGGGAGGTGCTCTTTCAGAGCCTGAGATGCTTCCAAGTCTTCAACGTCGACGGTATCGGCGTAGAAGACGTCGTACTCGTCGACATGGTGATACAAACCGACGGCAACGCACTGTCGTAGTGGTAAAACAGCCTAAAATAGACCTCGATAAAATGATGGTTATTGCCTTCGATAAGATTCATGCAACTGATGGAGCTCAGGAGTCTGTTGCGGTTCAGACTTCACCTCTGGGAGAAGAGTCAAAAGAAGTGGAGAAGAAGGAGATCGTCGACGAACAGAAAAGAACTGCTCCCGGACGTGGAACTGGTTTCTGGCGAAAGAGTAAGACTAATACGGATGATAGGACCAGTGAATCCAGTGACAAATCCGGTAAATTTAAAATATTTACAATTAATGTAAGTTACTGAATTGGTTTATGTAACTAATGGATCCTTCTTGTAGAAGCTCAGCTAAGTAAACGCCATTATCCACCCGAAGGTGCATTGAAGAAGCTACTTCGGTAGGTGTTTAAGATCCTTTCTTATTTTATCGGGAAATCGACCAGCGAACTTCACGTTTGTTTTTCCCTCTAGATTTGTAAAACCATCGAGTCGGTCAAACTCCGACATCGCCGCACCAGCGACCCGGATCTTTTCAGGTCGGACCTTGGATAGAGGAACAGTTGCCTATACCTCTTCTCAACATCCGAGTCTTCGAATTTCTGTTCCTGGAGATGTCACTGGTGCTCCCATACAGAATCTCACTTTCAGGGGTACCCCGACGTCTCGTTTTGTGCCATTACATGAGAATCAGCACCAGCGTACACATATCATAGTTGACACTGATAGGTCTCGAGTCATTATTCCTCGAGCCTGGAACTCTGACTCAGATTCCGCTCTTCTGTATGTTTAAGTGAATAAGAACAGTGTTTTCGATTGAGTAAATATGTTAATAGTTTTGTGTTCTTTTAGGTATGCCAACGCAACACCTATACAGGCCTTCCAAGCATCTCTTGATCAAAAAGCATTAAATCATCTCCCTGCCAATCCAATAGCACAAGTTTCAGAACACCAGACAGTACAACCAACACTTACTAAAACTGCCCTACCAGATGAAGGAAATTATGTTTCACTGGGACGGCGACAAAACTACGCAGAACTGACATTTTCACCTACTGGTGCAGCTCCTTCAGCCGTAGTTATAGTACCTAGTAGCGCAGACTCTACCCTTGCTCACATTCCCCCGCCTATGGCAACGCTTAGTCTCTCAAAACTCAAATCAGTACTCTCTTCCTGTCCTCAGAATCAGCAGGCATCTTCATTGTCGTCTGAACCTGTAATAGAGACTGGCATAGTCTCTCCAACAGGTACACTTGTTCCAATGACACCTGCTACTAATAGCAGCGGTGGAACGATCAATCAATTGTATGATATGAACCTCAGTTGTTGCTCAAATGCCTATGAATCTGTCCCTGATGTAAGCTTTGTAGTCGGGCAACTTTGTATTCTGAAATGATGAAAAATAAGTATGTGAATATTCTTTCAGATAAAAAATTCCAAAACCTCAGGACCGAGTGATACGACATCTTCAAAATGTGAAAGGTAAGTTGGATGTATATTACGAGTTATTGGATTATTCATAGAAAGGTGTACGAAGATGCAGAGGCCTTGTATCGGCACCTCTCAAACGTGAAAGTCCTAGATGAAGTTGGATCATCCTCATCCATGCCAAATCACCATTCTCCGCCAGAGCCCACCAGTACTCCACATTCGGATGCACCCTGAATACCACTTTCGGCGTGTTGGTGTTGTCTGGATCATATCCTCCCACCATCAGAATGTTTTCAGCTCATTATCTTTTCCTCGTCTTCTTTCCCTCTGTATGTTTGTGCAATGAAGTTGTGAGCTCGTTGTTGATCAACCTACAATATAAATGTTGTGTGCATTTAAGATATCGACCTTAGTAAGGCCCCTCGTCTTCATTTCTCTTCCTAACTTTGCTCCTTTATGCAGTACCACCATTATCTCTGCATAACTGCTTCATACGAACACCCAATTTAACCAGTTTCAAACAGTCACGCAACCAGGGGAATCTGTTTCAGTCTTTCAACTGTCTTAACTGTACAGACGCATACGTCTATATTTACTCTTCATACACTATGTTTAAATGTAATATTTACTCTGATGGTCTTTTCTTACATCTTTAATTGGTGCCTTGTTTATTCAGCTGGCCATTATTTTAATCCCGGTTTTGGTCTGGTTTTCCACCACCATCCCTTTAAATTCACACAGCTGCCACTACCCAAAATGAATGAAGGCAAAAGTACCAGGTACTAATGGACAAACTATCAGTTGATAACAGGCTGGTTCAGGAGAACGGGATTGGGCAGTGGTAGCGGGAAAGACTGACCAGTCAAAATGGGTGTTGGGGTGGAGAAGGGGAAGGGGGTAGGATGGGGTTGGGATCATGGACCCTATTTGGACGACCTGTTGTAAGACCTAAAAATATAGATTCATTTTATCGTGCTCTGTTGATAGTCTGAAGTGGACGAAAAGAGAAAAAGGAAAACAGTAATTGGGTGAAATTAGCTTTGCTTACTCAATGTAGAGGTGAGTTAAAACAAATGAATTTTGCCTGAGTCTAATGCTCGGAAAGTTTTTCTCAATCTTGAATCATACTTGTGCGATATATTTTTTAGTAAGACGCACTATTTGATATTTGATAAAATTTATCACCAAATTCTAATAAATGTCGAAATGATACTCTTTTTATTCATCTGAACTGCGGTTTATGAAAGCGAATAATAATATTTTATGTTGTTCTTCCTTTTCATTGAGATAACGTTCAATTATGAATTTATCTATACGAACAAGTGAAATTGCTTTTGCATAGCTTTACTTGTACGGGGGATTAACCGCTTTATGTATAATCTGCGAGAAGGAAACATAATCAGTACATAGTTTCCTCGTTTTTACTCGTGTAGTTTCATATGAGCTCCTCATACATTACCCCGGCTTTAATCAAAGAAGCACAAGGTGAATGGATCGTACAGCTCAACATACAAAGATAACTGCGATAACTTGTGCATCTTTCTTTCAATAATCTGAGAACTCACGACTGTTTATGTACTTACATGGAGTTCAAATGGATTTTATTCTCTAAGGAGATGTTTCATCTATGAAAACCTTCAGTGTGATGAAAATTTTATGCAACTGTATTTGTGAAATAGTGTTGAGTCCTATAAGTAACCCATGATCTTCCCTTCCACAAAATTGTTTGATTATAACATTTGTGGTCTTGCAATCGAACCAAAGTTCCGATTAACTCAAAGTTAAATTGACGATTATTTGACTTCATTTGGAAATTTTAGCTCAAAAATTATTAGGTTTGTGATTACACCTGATTCATCTGAGTCTTTCAAGTCAATGTCGAGATTGGTTGCATNATTCAATCAGATTTTTCACGAACAAAGATTTCTGTATTCCAATTCAGCTAATGGAAGAAATCGGGCAGACATAGTTGTTTAATTATATTAGACGATGTGGAAATTTCTACTACTTCTTGAATGTTTGCTAACAAGTAGATGATGAAAACATTTCCTAATAATACAGATTAAGCTCACCCACTACGTAGGAAACATGTGTCAAATCACATGTTCCTAGAACCATTATTAGAGTTCACTGTGTGTGAAGTCTGGACTGGAAGGCCACCTAAGATCATGTGAATTGTTTAAGACCATATGAGATCAAGCTGCCATTTTGAACTTTGAAAGAAGAAATTAAATGAAGTGGAAATGCCAATTCTTTCATTTCTGTGGATTATAATAATATAAGAAACATATTGGTACGAAAACTGTAGGGTTGCACTTTTAAGGAATCAAGACGAAAGCATTTAATAATGAGCAAACGGTGGCTGGAATCAATTTCATTCAAAGAGAGGAATGTGTACTTTTAAATTCTTCGTACTATTATCAAGAAGGATATTTATTTAATAAAGTTGATATATTGATATGTGGTAACAACTGCATTAAGTTCTTTTCTTTTAAAAACTATTCACTTTAGTGGAAATCCTCCAAAGTGATAAGATTTATCGACCACACTTTCTTAGTATTTGCCCTTAAAACTCGACTTCTCTACAAATTCCATCTAATTTTGCCAAATGTGCAGGATAATTTGAATTGGCATATTTATAGCGATTAAACATTTTAAAAATGTGAGTTTAAACCTAGCTACTGCTTTAGGTTTGAAGCTGAATATCAATTCACTGGTGTGGGATAACTGAAACTACCAACATAGTTTCAAGACACAACCACCTTTACTTGACTCTTTGACCTTTGCACGTCTTATTTCCTATATGATGACTAATGAACTGAAGCAGAAAGGAATCTATTTACTCTATTATCAGATAGGCTGATTAACCGCAAGAAAACATATTTAAACAGAGCTTTCAACTATGCATGCGTATTATCAAATTAAAATGGAGGAGCCAAACTACGACTCTAGAATAAGAAGGATGTTTGGCAATTTGAATGCACTGCTTTTCGTCTTCATTAATATTTTGATCTTCGTATGCGATAACTATTATGATAATAATCTATTCTTAGCTTTCGGGTCTATTCATAATTATATTTGTCGCACACCTTGAAAATCCTGATGCCACCGACAATACTCCTGGAATTCATTACTCATTGCTAGTTTTTGGCATTCTCGGACTAGTCACACCTGGAGTAGGAGCCCTCGCCTTCTACAAGTCAAGTGCCGTTATCCTCGTTATTGTAAGTGGTTGAAATTCTTCCATTTATTCCTTGTAGTATCTTATTTCAATTATTATAGTGGCGATTGTGGAGACTGCGCTTGGAATGGTGATAATAACTGGCGCCGGTTTTACAGTAGTGCGTGCCTTCGTCGTCGGTCTTGGCTGGCTTGAAGTCGTATCGATTGTCGCCGAGTCGGCCATTATATTACTATTTTGAATTAGAAATTGTGTCAAGAAGAAAATCGCCTTTCTTTATTTGCAAATTACAATGAAACCTACAATAAATGCACATAAATGTCAATTCAGTATAAAAATGTGCAAAGTTTTTTCCCAAAAATTGTAACTCTTAAGCTTTTCTATTCTTTGGAATACTGACCCAATTATTATAACACCTCTTACTGAATTAATGCAAATTATATTGTTATTGTTGTAACCAAATATGCAAGTGTTCAGCATAATTTTTTCTTATTATTAATATTAATTGTTTGAAATCATTCATAGTTAAACAATAGTAGCCTCTAAACTGGAAACACTTTTCCGCACTTCTAAATGAGATTTGTTTTCATATTTATCAACTTGATAGTGAAAGATGAATCCCATCGTCTAACGTCCTCGCTACCAAAATTTAATTATCTTGTCCTCATAGTGATGTGTGAAATTGTCAACTTTATTGTGACCCTAGGCTCTCTATGAATAAACATTGTGTGTCCCTAAGTTGCTCACCCTCATCGATCAGAAAAGCCGGGTCTACCTCGGATGATAGTTGCAGAGACACTGCTGACTCGGCTATATTTGGAACCAGTCCTGCCCACACTGTCCCTTCCTTTTCCTCCAACCTTCCCGTCCACTTAAAGCACACATACAATTACGTCCTCACGCGCGTCCTCATCCAAGTGACGATTATAAAAAGCCTTTCCAACACACACACATACAGACTTTCGCTTGTCAGACACACTTTCCTTCGCTCCCTCCTTTCCTCAACAAGAAAGTGGTGCTAAGGTGATTGTTTGTGTTTACGCATTTTAATGTCACTTTTAGGGTTATCATGTAATTAATTTAAAATCAGAACAAGAAATGCGCTTAGTAATAAGAGCTTCTTACAAATATTTTCTAAATTAATTATAAAAATAACCTTGAAACTCTTAAAAGTGGAGAGCTCTAAAGTCAATCCTGTTAAAATGGAGACGAATTCGGATGTATGTTGACTTCTGCTCTTAAAAGAATTGGAACGGGTATGTGAGATGCGATAGCACGAGAACGTTAATTTGTGTAAATATTTGATCCTGAAATCGATAACTACCAAGTTCGTTTCTTTTAGAGCTAATCGTCGACTGGACGGAACGTTCTACAATATCACAAATTATGATGGCCATAACGAAAAATTTGCCCTGAAAGCAACTCAATCTATGCAGAATTCATCGAGTTGAAGATTTCATTTATTTAAATTTAACATACGCGTTTCAAAATGACTAACAGAACAGTTAATTAGAATTAACCTTTATCCAGCGTTTGAGTCGCGTCTTATACTTGAAGTTTAATAAAATGCCACTTATAATTTATGGAAGTTTGTGCTTTACCCTTGTCTTGCGGTGCCCTCTAACAGCATTATTATACTTGCAATGATATAATTCCTGTTCTTGTAATTTAAGAACACCCCTAACAATGTATAAGATTTTAATATTGAAATCGAAGAAATGGTAAGAACTTAATATAGATTGTGGAGTTGATAACACTACCAAGATATGTCAAGGGAATCTCGCCTATTGACAGCCATAGTTGCAATGAACTCTCTCCACTCCCTACCCTCTTTCTTCTTCATCTTCTTCTTCCTACTTTGTACATATCCTAGCTAATCTCTCGGGACAAATCCATACTAGAAGACTCTGCTAGGGGCTAGTCCTACTTGTGGGCACTTAGTTGGACTTCTGAGAGGATTACTAAGGTTTAGCAAAAGGCTTTTTGTATAGCATCCGCTACAAGATGAAAATTTAATATCTCGCTTCCATTCTAATTTTAAAAACCTTGAGTATAAATGTCGGTATAAAGGAGTACAATTAAAAATAATTTTTGAGTGAAGGGAAAATTCTAAAACAGGAAAGTGACAAAATTCCCGGACATCGATGCACCAGCATTGTTGCAAAGGCTATAAATTTTCTCACTTTAATCTCCACTTATTAGCCCATTTCATTTTATTCGCATGCACCCGGTTAGAACTGGCTATGTAGATTTTATCACCCATTTTTGTTACCAGTGCTATGGGTGATCAGTGCGTTTTATTTTCCATTAATCCTTCTTCTTGCCATGTTCTATTGTAACCTTTTGAATAATCAATTTGCAATATTTTCCATTCACTGATGACAGTATTTTAGGAATTGCAATGTTGGCACCTTGAATGTCTTGCTCATATCTCTGTCTACAAATTTCCCAAATTACTGTTTGCAGTTTTAAGAATAGAATCTAAGGTAGGTTGTCCGTCACTAGTCTCACTCTAAAAGGTAGACTTGTGTGACTTCTACTCTCTTTTGGGGTTGAAACGAGTGTCAAGTGCGTTATTACAACACTGCCATCCATCTAAATCAGTACATCTCTAATGGTCGTATTTAACAAACCAGGGTACAATGGTGCTTGAAATGATGTGACGCTTTTATTTTTATTTAATAATAGCTGTTTTCGCATATATTTATTCATTATTTGTTTTTATTGTCTGCTTTTTCTTTTCTGATTCTTCAATTTAATAGATTTAAAATAGTATTGATTCCAATTAAGCTACTTTTATAATCCAATTGAGGTATCGCCTTTAACATCTAATGATCTTAAAGGTTAAACAGGAGGTAATAGCCAGTAACAAATTAAAAGAACAAGAGTTGAGATGAGATTGTGAGTTGTTGAGATATCTCAGAGGAAGGAGAGAGGAAAAGGTGGGGGAGAATTGTGGGAACGAGAGCTGTGTTGCAAGTCTAAAGTAGTTTGTGAGTAAAAGTTACATAAAGCACGCCTAGAACGGCTGTCTGCCTTTTGTCTCCCTTGTGAGTCGCTATCTGACAGTTTCGGCTGAGGGGATTCTTACATTTATGTCCTTTGACATTTTATTTGAATAACGCTTTGCCATTGAAGTGTTTATATTAACTGAAGCATTTACCGATTATTGAGTACAGACTCATTACGAACTCCCCCAAAATAGCGCAAATTTGCTATTCAGACTTCTTGGCGAGGATATTGGCTTTTATGTCCCAAAAAAATACATTCTAAAATGTATTAATCACTTTTAGTTTTTCCCATTCCGTAAGACTCTACCCATGGGCCTCAAATAAGGTTGTTAATCTCATCGCAACTGCTGAATTTTATGACTTCTTCAAAGTTTAACATTACTATTATTGCTGCACTTACTCCACTTTAGATAGTAGACTCGGAACCAGAACGAGAAAACAAGCCGAAGTTGACAAAGGGGACGTTTATTCATAATGTACAATAGAAACTTTGTGGCCAGACTAATGTCTTCAAACACTTTATAGACCACCCACAGATTACGGTAGTGAAATGTAATTATGTTATATGCAATACGATACCAGTCTTATTATGGGTATATAAATTCTAAAGCATAAATAAGGGAATCTTTTGATTGGCTGTGTTTCAGGAAGTGATCAGCTTTTTAAATAAGCATCACAAGTTAATTTATTGTCATTTTTTCAAATATTTTCATTTGCATGATTAAAATAACCAAAAATTTTGGATAAACACCATTTCGTTAAGACTGAAATATTCATTTTGATGTGATCTACTATAATTCATGTATTTAAATTTATCAAATATTATTTACAACCTATCTAAATATTTAAAAGTGTGGAAAGTTTACCAATTTGGATGAATTATTTAAGTGATGCTGAATCAATACGGTAAATTAATGATTTATTTTGAATGATATATTTACCGTCCTTACCAGGGTGTCTACGTTTATTTTTCTTAAAACTTGTTGATAACCGGAGTCAATCGACGTTTTTCACGCTCTCAGAAAGACTCAAGTCAAGTAGTCAGTTGACGCAACGATTCTCCCTTTCAACTTTATAACCACAAACGGAATTTTCCACTACACTTTAACTATTCCGTCTTTGTCAATTTTTGCCTATGAATATCCATGTCTAATCTAATCATTAGTCCAAATCTTGTTTCCCGGTTTCCACCACACAGAAGCCAAACCCCTACCTCGACAATTATCTCAAACTCCTACCGACTAACTACTTCAGCTAGGTCCTCCATCCAGATCCTAGCTTTCCAAAAATTCTTCTTCCAACTCCTTTCTCCATCACCCCCTTACCCTTGGCCTCCTCTCTCTCCCTGATATTTTTTTATAAAATTAGTAAACTTACTAAGAATTTTGCATTCCAACTCTAAGAAGATTGTCATTTGGTGACCTTAATCTTATCCTGCTACAAATGGTGGCCCTTTAATTATACTATGCAATTTTGCCGTGCATAGAGCATGCAAAATTTACCAATTGATATAAATAGAATTCAAACCTGTAATGACAACGTCAGTAGCATAATTTTGTTCGGTCCATTAACGATCCAAAGCTAAATTCAATCCAAAATCTATCACCAAGTAAGCTGAGTCTTGTTGTTTGAACTACAAATTGTGACCATACTCCAGCCAAAATGCCAAGAGTTTTAAATTGTGTCATTTTAAATATACGATTTGCTATGCTATTAAACCAATAAGGAATAATTTGGAAGTATGTGATTGTAAAAACAAAATTTAATCCAAATCTGTCAAATAATATCGAAATTCCACTACCTTTCCACTTAATAGCAAATAAGTTTATGTATCGAAAGGACTCGCAAAGATTAGACAGTGAAAAGCGCTAATTAATTGCGCTCTAGCGGAGCCACAGCATGTTAAGAGCAACCTCAAAGCCGTCCTCGGACAAATACCCTAAACTAAAATTCAACGAAGACGTTGGGATATTTTTATCCAAAGGAAATTAGAGTAACAAGTTCACATTAATTATTTTCACATTATTAATTTTCTTTTTAATTATTTACAAATTCACATATTTGTTAAAATGTACTAAAATTGTGGATCGTTTCTCAGTAGAATTTTGAGCAGATTAGGGATGCTTGCCAAATGTATTATTATCGAATTCGGGGGAATTAAGGCTATATAGGATGCCTAAAAGGTTACAATAGAAGGGGACCTCCCAGATAACTTACATTAAACCAGATACTAGGAAAAACAAAAAGAGAAAGCATACACACAGTCACGTCTAAAACATATTAACCAAGATTGCAAGAAAGTCTTTTTTTTCACCAGATTGTCATGACTACAGCAGCCACCAACGTCAATTCCTGTCTCTAATACCATAAATCCCCATCCTAAGGGAATATGAGCGAAAGCGGTGACATGCGAAGCTGCTAACTGTAAGCGAATGTTTGCCGAAAGGAGTGCAAACTCTTGCACCGTCGAGGGGACACCTTCCCAAGCTGCAGCGATCAACAAGCGCTCAAGTGCCAGATTCTACTTTGCTTTAAGTTTTATAAAAGAAAAACATATTCGAAACGTCATATATTAGAATTCTGTCCCCAACATTGACACCGGGTTCATTATGAGCCTCTTCATAAAACCATTTGAAAAAGCTGAAGTATGTATTCCTCGAGCTGAGAAGTGAAAATCCCGATTCCCATGGGGTAACTCCCCTACCCATTCTCCGAACGCAAAGCCAATTATCTAAAATGTATCAGTCGGACCTTTAATTAAAGATTCCCACTGTCATGAATATAAGTACATAACGTTGCTAATTTCCCGCCCACTGAAAGAAAAAAATGTACCTCAAATGACTGACCAACCATCCATATTAGTAAATTGGTCAATGAGCTCCAGACACCGATTATATAAATTCATTCAGGAAGGAAGAGATAAACCATCATCATATGGGGACATCAGAATATGAAAGAGTGGAATATGCTTAAAACCCGATTTCCAGTGATAAATTTTGTTGGGCTGTGGTGATGCCCTGACATTAATTTCTATTTCTGTTCGCACCCTTTCCCATAACTCATATTCGATTGCTCTATTGTTCTCGGTGTTCAGGTACTTTGCCAAAATGATGATAAACTTTTGTTTTGTTATGATTAATAAATAAATTAAGTGCACTATAAACGCAGTCGTAGTCACAACCTCTTCAAATAGATAAATCGTATCCACCGTATCTCAAAGGGAAGTTATCACGTTAACGGACGCTGAGGGCCTAGATATTACAACCATTATTCATTTTTTCCCTGATCTGCTTCTCCGTGTGCCCCACTTATCTAACACCCATACATAGAACTTCATTACGTTAACTGCCGATGGACTTTTCGACTTGAAAGTTACTAGACAGACATAGCCTTTGTTTTCTCCTAAAACACCATTTAACTCTGTCTCACATACTTATTGTTCAGTCATTAAAATCTTGGAAGTTAGTTTTTTTATCTAATCCACTTCTCCATACTCTCATCGGGTCACCTTTATCTACATTGTGAAATATACACTTTACTCCTTAGACGCAATGATCAACAAGGACTTCTAGTTCTTGATTTTTGGTTGCTTTAAGTCTTACAAAATACGTGAGCACTTAAAGCGTCACATATCAGAATGTCATCCTCAACTTTGACAATGGATTAAACGGGAATCTGCACAAATGATTTCTTGAAAATCAGTAGAATGCATTCTTACGAAGAGAAATTCCAAATCCCAGAGATCAATTCTACCTACCCTTTCCACAAATTATGAACCAATGCATCCACTTACCCCAATGTATGTATGACACATTCTGACTTTATTAATTAACAGACGCAGTACCATTATTGCTATCCCTAAAGCAAATTTGGTAGTCATGTGTAAATATAAATACAACACTTTCAGAAAATTTCGTGG